>LBNU01008755.1:11602-89759 GCA_014162995.1 Artemisia annua
CGCCGGCTGCCAACATAATTTTGTCTCGATCATTCGGAGTTATGCCATTATAAAAGGTTAAGATTTGATCAAGAAGCAAAATATTATGGTCTGGACATTTTCTTAACAACGATTTAAACCTCTCCCAAGCGTCGAATACTGATTCAATAGGCAATTGTCGGAAATTGAGAATGTCTCTCCGAAGCTGCACCATTTTAGAATGTGGAAAGTATTTTGAGAGAAACTTGACAAACATCTCTTCCCAGGAATGAATTGAATGGGTTTTTAGATTGTAAAACCAATTTTCAGCATCGTGGGATAAAGAGAATGGGAAGAGATTCAAACGTATGCTATCAAGAGAAACTCCATTTTGTTTAATGGATTGAGTGACGAATAAGTACTTGTTCAAGTGTTCGTTAGCATCCTCATCTCGAAATCCGTGAAATTGGCAATTTTGCCGGATCAGTCGAACCATATAATTTTTCAAAGTGAAATCGGTTCCCGGAACTGATGACGGAATAATCGGTCCTCCTCTACCGATTAGTGTCGGATGATAAAAATCCTCCATGGTCTGAGGATCATGGGGATGAGACGGTGGAAAATCGAACATGGTAAAGAATTAAACGTCGATAGGGTAAAGAAGATAAGAATTATCGATCAAGAGGATAAGAAGATAAGAATTAAACACATAAGATGATAACGAAGATTATTTTTGGGTTTTTATGTTGTAAAATGTAAAACAAAAGTGAAAACTAATTTTGGAAAAGAAAATCTTTTTGGATTTTTGATTTAGGAAAAAGGGAAATCAAAAGAAAAACAATTTAGAAGAGAAAATATTTTTGTGTTTTTATATTTTGAAAATATTTACAAAAGCATTAACTTCTCGAAAGAAGGATCTTCAAAACACATTACTCAAACGATCGAACGACTAAATCTTATCAACCGCTCCCCGGCAGCGGCGCCAATTTGACGAGTGCGTTTTTCAAGCGGTGAAGCTTATAACTCGAGTCGTAGTCCCAACAAGGGTTGAACTGATCTCGTCACTCAAGATCGTGAGATTTGTGAGATGAATAGGTTTAAAAGATGGTTTTTGGTTTTGTTTATACTACAACGACAATTTAAAATGCAGTTAAAGTAAAGGAAAGCAGAAAAACGACGCAAAATAAGTAAGCAAGTAAAGAAAGCATGAAATAAAGTGACGAAAGTAGATAAGAATTAAAGAGCGATAAGTATTTGAAAACGGTAAATGAATTTAAAGACAATATGTTTGCAAAGTAACGTGAATAAACTCACTAAGTATTAGCCAAGGGTTTATGACGAGTTATTTTCCTTTCTCTAGATTAGTTGTCAATTAATCTTTTGAAAAGATAGTAACTCTAGACGTGTGATTTAATTGATCTCCGGCTTTTGTTCTTCAAACAATTAAATCACGTATCTAAATAATCTAAACGATTATAAGTCACAAACCTTTAATGCTCACACTTAGCTCGCAAACCCGAGTCACTAATCAAACACGAATTAAACTACTCGCGACTCATTTTAAACTGAAATAAAGCGATAAAGAAATTAAAAGTTCACTTGGAAAATAAAATTGTTTTTGGTTTTTTTTTATGATTTAATAAACGAAAATAAAATTTTACTAAGCGACGAAAGAAATGTAGAAGACTTGAAAACATTAATCGTAAATAAAGTTTAAAACTAAAAACGAAAAGACATAAGACTTAAATAGAAAACGTTACTAAAAAGATTTAAGAAAATTTCGACAGAGTAACGTATAGATTTAATAAAAACAAAACCTCACTCGATGAAACGATGAGGTGAATCAATGCCTAACTCGGCAAACAAAAGAAATGAAACTCGCAACTAGGGACTTCATACTCGCAAATCCCACAACCCATACTCGCTAAATAACTTGTGTCCATACTCACAAAATAAATTTGATACTCACTAAAAACTAGAATCCTTACTCGCTAAAAAGTCATACTCGCTAGACTTAAAAACTCATACTCACTAAAACATTCACCATACTCGCTAAACCCTAGAATTCATACTCGCAAAAATTCTAAAAAAATGTGCTGGAACATGTTAAACGTAAAACAACTAATCTAGACATTAAAAACTTGTAAAGACCTTGTAGAAAACAAAATTTAAACAACAAATAAGCTTATGAATAAGCCAACGAACCAAGAACAAGTCCTAACCCATAATTATGTCTTATTCGAATGGAAAACATGCAAAGGTGACAAGATTTTTGTAAAAGATTTAGACAAATGTAAACAAAGATTAACAATACTCAAAGCTTGTAAAGATTAAGATGGTGCGTTAAATAAGCTAAGGAAAAATTTAAGACATGAAAAATAAATCTTACACTAATAAAAACTAAACAAGACTAAATTCTACTCCCTACTCCTAATTACTACCTACTAGCTTCAAAATGAAGCCACCCATGGAGTATTTATCATGCTAGGAGGGGTCCAAGTTTGTCTTCGTGTACATTTTGCCCCCTAGACTTTTACATCTCATGAAAACAACACATAAACTTCATTACAAGACTACTAAACGTTCCAAATACTAAATGTAACTCTTGTAACTTGAGGTTGCGTGTTGACGTTTCTTCCAAGGGTCTTCAAAGACTTAAAAGTGATCACTTGCTCGAATTTGTAAAGCTTAACGTAATAATTATCTTTGAACTTCGATTAAGCGTCTCTTTCATTTTCTCGAGCCTTTAAGAAATAAATTCGTCGTCACTTTCAAACTCTTTTCCAAATCTCGTGCTCGTTTTATGCTTTTTGGTTGATTTAGTTGCCATTTATGCAATATCCTTTCCTGCACAGTCACAAACACAAAAACACGATATCTTTGGCGTTTAACGTTAGTTTTTGGTCTTTTTAACACTTAAACTAAGGTCAAAAGTATGTGTAAAATAGCACATACCAAACCTAAAATACGAATTATGCTCAATTAAGTACCATAAGTTCATAAAAGTGACCATAAAATCCACAATAACGCGACTAAAAACATGTTAATTTTGAGCGTTGCGATCGGTAAATGACATCAACCCAATTCGGGTTCTGAGGGGGGGGGAATTTAAGAAAAAATTTTAACGAGAGCTCAACCGTTCGGATGGAAATCCTCCGTTCGTTGGTTTTAATGCAAAAACCCAAACCGAATCGGATGTGGGAGAGCATCCGATCGGTTGGATCGACCCTGTAATAAAAAAAAACTTTTTTTTTTAAACATTTCTACTAACTTTTATTGGAAATAAAATTAAACAAACACATAACACAAACAAAACGGAAAATGAACACACGTAAATAAAACCGATAGACATATGTTACATATCAGAACATAATACGACACTTAAAATAAAATAAATAATAAATATAAACACAATCACAGAAAATGACAAGCATAGACCAAGCAAACCATAATTAAGTCACGTAACAAAAATTAACAAGACGATCTAAACAAGTGCTTATTACAAATAATACGAAACTAATCTTAGACAAAATAACCACCGAATAAAAAACCAAAAACAATGCAAGAGATCACATCGCATATTAAAACATAAACCCATGAAACAGAAAAAAATACAACTCAAAAAAATATTGGGACAAGAAACCTCCAACCGATCGGTTTAGGGAGGTGACGATCGGTTTTGGACATGATTTTGGTGGTCTAGCCGATCGGTTGGAATGAACCTCCGACGGTGATGGTTCTGGTCAGTTTTTGGTGGGTTTTTTTTGCAAACATTTCGAGCAAATTAGGAAAGCAATCATATGAAATAAGCATTTTAGAACCATGAAACCAAACTCCCGGCACCTGCGCCAATATTTTGTTGCGAGGCGGTGCGGAATATGATCAAGCAACCAACAGATATATCAATCAAGAGGACAATCAACAAACACAAGAATCAAACACAAGTCCCCGGCAGCGGCGGCCCAAAAACTTAATGTGCGTTTTGCCCCAACCATGTTTTAAAATTTATGAAACAAGAATTACCGTTAACTAGGAACACGTCGGGCAGTATACCCTAAGTCAATTGTAAGTATAGTCAGTGGTTAACTCAAGGTGTCCCAAGAGACTTTGTTTGGCACTCAAGTGTTGTTGTTTGTTTAAGCAAGTAACAAAGTGGGGTCTATGATTGTCACGGATCAAACCCAATAATAATGTATCAAAAACAATAAAACGAGACAAGTTCTATTTACCAAACGTAGCTTGAGAGTTACAGATGAATAGAAACACGTGGAACTATAGCAACCACACTCCTAGATAAACCGATTCAAACAATGTAAGTGAACATTTCCCAACTACCATATATTTTCAATCGAACATAAGTCTTTAACAAACATGGTAACATAAGCATCATGGATTAAAGTAAAAGTTTACGCCCAAAGTATGAATTTACAATAGGCAAAGGTAGTGGACAATTCTTTCCCCTTAGGTGGAGGGTAGAAATGCACTTGGAGAAAATTCGTCCTGTCTAGGGTGGAGGCTTGATATTCACCAAAAATGGTAGTGGTAACATTCCTTCCTTTAAGTGGACGGCTTGGAATTGTCCTTTATTTTGGTGGAAATTCGTCCTTGAGGGTGGAGGCCTTCTATTTGGCCGAACGGCGACTTCTTCCTTTTAAGGTGGAGGCTGAATTGTACCTTTATTTTGGTGGAAATTCGTCCCTTGAGGGTGGAGGCCTCGATTTTTGCACACCCTGGAACTAACGCTAAAAGGGTCTTATTTTATAATAGAATCAAGACTTAGCCTCCACGCAAGTTCTTGGGCACAAGTGTCCATAAATGGCAGTAAATGGGTTATTATAGAGACGCATGATCGACCTTGGGGCCTTTAAAGCGCTTAATATAGCATTAAAAATGACTGGGGAGGTCAAAATCATCATCCTGAATCGGTTTGGATCCTCCCGAATCGGATGGATGAGACAATCTAGCCTCCATCCGAATCGGATGGGCCCTCCATCCGATCGGAAATGGATGCATTCTTGGCAGAAAACCAACAATATACATGAAAGTTGTAGTAAGATCCTTTCTCTTAGCTTTTCCGGTGGCGGCTTGAATATCCTAAATCGGAGTTCGCGTATGCTCAACTTATGGCCAAAATGGTGAAGTGTGTCGGGAACAACGAGTCTTCCAATAATTTCCGTTTAGCTTCTTTTCTTAAATTTTTCACTTCTCCCGTTTTTCCTTCTTGTACTTTATTCTTGAGTCTTTGAGTGACAAACTTCATGACTTTATCTTCTCGAATATACTCCAAGAGAACCTGTCCATATTTTGTCGGGAATTCTTCGTACATGCATAATCTTCGTTTTATTGATCGTTTTTACGTCTTTTTTCTGCTTTTTCTTACTTTGAGCTTCAAAATGAAAAATAAAAATAAATCCACATGGTGCATGAAAAACGATTATTAAAAATATGATGCAAATCTACCAAGTACAAGTACAAGATAAGATTCATCGTTTTAAGCTTTAGTGGTGAAAAACCGAGATGTTTGACAATACCCATAGATTTTCTCGCTTGATTAACATTTCTAAACACCTCACGAAAAAGAAACGAAGTATAATTCACTCAACACTCATTTCTTTAGGTATATATAAGATAAATCACACTCACTGCTCAGTCATGATCCGTTTATTACCATAGGCTTGTACAAGAAACAAAACTCCACCGTCGTGGTGTAAGCACCAAGTGTAAACATCTAAAGAGGTCTTTTATTCGGGTTTTAACGTTTAGGCTAAGGGTTAATAAGACTTTCGTGCAAATATCTTGTGCAAAACATAATAGATTACTGCCGCGAGTTCTTGTATCACCAAATAACGGATGGTCACTAAGGATAACCTTAGATCACTGGCACGTTTTCTAGATCCTCACGAACTCGGATGGTCACTACATGTCAATAAACTTAATAAGTACACTAAGTCAAAAGGTAAGGATAAGGCATGGGATATATTTATGAAATTTGTTTTAATGAAAATAAAATCAAGTCTAAGTCCCATTGTTGCTAGTTACGAACAATCCGCAAACCCAAAAATGATTATAGTTACCAATCTTCTCCTCTTCGGACTTTCACATATCGATACATCAATTCGCCATAACAATATTCTTCATACTTAGCAGATTGGTTAACAACATATCACATAACTTTCTTTTTCCATCTTCATAATAATTTAACACATCGGCTATAATTGTCATCACATATATTTTTTTTCCCTTTTTTCGATGACTTATTCTCTTTTTTTTTTCTTTCAACATTTTTTTTCTTCTCTTTTTTTTTTCTTTTTTTTTCTTCACATACATCACATCTCCCCCACACTTCGCATAAGCATACACCACAAAAATACAAATAGGAAGTTGCGCACCTTCATCTTTGTCGGAATGGCACACACTAACGACAAAATGTGTCTAACTAATAATCATCAAAAACAATCCAACATACCAAGCAACTAGCAACCCACCGTTTAGACTTGGACAAGGGTAAGGCTAAGGTTTAAAGTGTAAAATCTTTTTGTATTTTTCTGGATGTAACAAAAATGAAATGGGATGGCTCAAAGGGTGTAACTAGGGGTATCTAGCGTTAAAGATAAACGCTAACAAATGGGTTCCAAATACGAGGATAACTAACCGAAGTGATTAGCAAAAATTATTTTGTAAACGGATGGACATTTGGTTTTATTCCTAAGGTTGCCTCTTTATCACACGAATACACTTATATCACACGAATGCGATCTTACTGCGGTCTGGTAATGATTTACAAGTACAAGTTCTTGAATAAATAAAATCACCGGCACACTCATAGCAAAGAATTCAAGCATAAAAGATGTATGCTATATAAGAAAAAGGCTTAAATCCTCACAATTTAGTGAAAAGGGCTATAAAACGTGCTAGCAAATGTCATCGATCCTAGAATGGATTGCAATATTAATCGGGACACATCTCAAATTTTTCAAAGTTACCGATTTCACCAGTGGATTGTCCAGTTATTCTAATATATTATCCTAAAAATGTGAAAACAACTAGATCACAAGGGGCAAACAAGTATACAAAATTTTAAATTGGCCCAAAAATTATAAATTTGAAAATTAGTTTCGTTCTCCATTATTTTACTTTCCCCCACACTTAAGTTAAGCATTGTCTTTAATGTGAAAAATAAACTTCAAAGCATGTAAAATAGGAAAAATAAATAAATAGATAGTCCAAGAGAAACGAAACTTCTCGGGCCGTAGAAATCGCAATTGAACTCCATACGATAAGGTGCTAAGCATGTGAGATCAATCGATTTCGCTTCCAACAAAACATCAACACACCAAGTACAATGTCACCAATAATCCAATCTCCAAGAGCTTATTAAATCTGCAAAAACAAAGTAAACTACAAAAAACGTATGCAACAAGCCTTTTAAACCCCTCGGTGGCCCGAGTGGACGAGTGAAGTCTCGTGAGGGTTTCCAGTGAACATACCCACAAAGTTCAAAACATTTTATTTTAAATAACAACGTACTTATTTATTCACAATGTACTAAATAAAATAATAGCAAAACTGAGTTTAAGTAGAATAAAAGAAATGACACTCTTGCACAAAAGACATTTAAACATACTAGATCTAAACACAAACACACAAGAACAAAATACGAAAAATGAAAAATAACTAAACATAACTCTAAACTTAACATTGAAAATAAGAAAATAACCAATATTAGCACTTATTAAACATTAACTAACATAAATCAAACATTAAATATTAAAGAAAACACAAAATAACAAAACATAAAATTTTACCGAGAGATCCAACCGATCGGTTGGACATCCAACCAATTCGGTTGGAATTTAAAAACTTTTACGAGAGCTCAAACCGTTCGGATGGAAATCCATCCGTTCGGTTGGTTTTATGCAAAACACCAAACCGAATCGGATGTGGGAAGCATCCGATCGGTTGGATCGACCCTGTAATAAAAAAAAACTTTTTTTTTTAAAACAATTTCTACTAAAAACTTTTTATTGATAAATTAAAACAAAACACATAACACAACAAACACGAAAATGAACACACGTAAATAAAACACATAGACATATGTACAAATATCAAGAACATAATACGACACTTAAAATAAATAAATAAATAAATAAATAAAAACACAATCACAGAAAATGACAAGCACATAGACGCAAGCAAACATAATTAGTCACGTAACAAAAATTAAAACAAGACGATCTAAAACAAGATAGGCTTATTACAAATTAATACGAAACTAATCTAGACAAAAATAACACGAATAAAAAACAAAAACATGCAAGAGATCACATCGCATATTAAACATAAACTCATGAAACAAGAAAAATACAAACTAAAAAAATATTGGGACAGAAACCTCCAACCGAATCGGTTACGGGAGGTGACCGATCGGTTGGAATGATTTTGGTGGTCTAGCCGATCGGTTGGATGACCATCCGGACGGATAGATGGTTCTGGTCAGTTTTGGTGGGTTTTTTTTGCAAACATTTTCGAGCAAATTTAGGAAGCAATCATTGAAATAAGCATTTTTAGAACACATGAAACCAAAACTCCGGCAACCTGCGCCAATAATTTGTTGCGGCGGTGCCGGAATAATGATCAAGCAAGCAAACAATATATCAATCAAGAGGACAATCAAACAAACACAAGAATACAAACACAAGTCCCCGGCAGCGGCGCCAAAAACTTAATGTGCGTTTTGCCAACCATGTTTTAAAATTTATAGAAACAAGAATTACCGGTTAACTAGGAACACGTTCGGGCAAGTATACCCTAGTCAATTGTAGTATAGTAGTGGTAAGTCAAGGTCGTCCCAAGAGACTTGGTTGCACTCAAGTGTTGTTTGTTTGTTTAAGCAAGTAACAAGTTGGTGGTTATGATTGTCACGGATCAAACCACAATAATAATTAATCAAAACAATAAACGAGACAAGTTCTAATTTACCCAAACTAGCTTGAGAGTTACAATGATAAGAAACACGTGGAACTATAGCAACCACACTCTAGATAAACGATTCACCAATGTAGTGAACAATTCCCAACTAACCATATATTATTCAATCGAACATAAGTCTTTAACAAACATGGTAATCATAAGCATCATGAAATATAAAAGTAACAAAGTTTACCCAAAGTATGAATTACAATAGGCAAAGGTAGTGACAATTCTTCCTTAAGGGTGGAGGGTAGAAATGCACTTGGTGAAAATTCGTCCTTTAGGGTGGAGGCTTGATATTCACCATGGTAAGTCGGTAACAATTCTTCCTTTAAGGTGGAGGCTGGAATTGTACCTTTATTTTGGTGGAAATTCGTCCTTGAGGGTGGAGGCTCGATTTGCACACGGCGACAATTCTTCCTTTAAGGTGGAGGCTGGAATTGTACCTTTATTTTGGTGGAAATTCGTCCTTGAGGGTGGAGGCTCGATTTGCACACTTTGAACTAAGCCAAAAGGGTCTTATTTATAATAGAAATCAAGCCTTAGCCTCCAAGCAAGTTTCTTGGGCACAAAGTGTCATAAAATGGCAGTAAATGGAGTTATTATGGAGACATGATCGGACTTGGGGCTTAAAGACACTTAAATAAGCATTAAAAATGACTTGGGGAGGTCAGAATCATCCAGCCGAATCGGTTGGGCTCCAACCCGATCGGCTGGAAGATGACCAAAAGCACCAACCGAATCGGTTGGGCTCCAACCGATCGGTTGGATGCATTTTGGCAGAAAATGGTAAACTTGAAAGTTGTAGATCTTTCTCTTAGCTTTCCGTGGCCGAAAACGGGAGGTCAAACCGAGTTCGTATGCTCAACTTATGGCCAAAATGGTGAAGGTGTGTCGGGAACAACGAGTCTTCCAATAATTCTTCGTTTGAGCTTCTTTTCTTCATTTCACTTCTCGTTTTCCTTCTTGTACTTTATTCTTGAGTCTTTGGAGTGACAACTTCATGACTTTAATCTTCTCGAATATACTCCAAGAGACTTTCATTTGTCGGGAATTCTTCGTACATGCATAAATCTTCGTTTATTGATCGTTTTTACGTCTTTTTCTGCATTTTCCTTACTTTGAGCTTCAATGAACCTAAAATACGAATTATGCTCAATTAAGTACCATAAGTTCATAAAAGTGACCATAAAATCCACAATAACACGACTAAAAACATGTTAATTTTGAGCGTTATCAAATTGTTAGGAAAAGCATTCATTTTTGATGCTTGTGTATGTACCGGTAGTTTATAGATTCTAGAACTTGCGTTAGTGACCATCCCAAATGCACAAGTGAGACTACATTCGTGTAGTTAGATTTACTACATGATAAGAGGCATTAGGATAACCCTTGTTTTTAAACCCGTATTATAATTACATTGACTTCATTGGTCAAGTAATTTTCCCACACCTTAGCGATGTACTCATTGTTAGTACACGATACCCCTAGTACACCCCTCCGAGCCTATCTTTTTCGTTTCTAACTTTAAGCATTTTACTTAAAGGAAGAATTTGTTTACAATCCACCCCAAATGTACACCCAAATTGCCTTAGCCTACCTTGTATGCACTCACCTTTAGTGCATTATTGTGACAACATTTGTTTTAACCCTTAGTTAATTGTCTTATTGATTACATGGTTGCTAAGTCGAGTCAAATCCTTGTACATATTGTTTTGGGACGATTGGGACTCATGGGTAAAGTACTAATGTAATGGAGTAATGGGGAAGAAGTCAATTATTACCCCCACATGCGCGTTGATATTTTAAAGTACTCCAAGTTTTTTCAATTATCTTAATTCGAGTAATTAGAATAGTTAATTGTAAAGTATGTAAAACTTCAAATGTAAGGGGAGAACCGAGGCCCCTATGATGTATTATTTTGGATGGTAGGGCAAGAGTGTATGAAAAATAAAAATAAAAAAAATCAAAAAAAAAGCAAAAAACAAGAAAAAACGAAAAAAATTGGAAAAAGAAAAGTAGAAAAAAAAATATGCGGACTACCATCCTATTTTATTTTATCTTTATTTATGTTTATGTTATTTTCTTATTAGCTTAAGTCGAGTCGAGTCTTGGCGTAGCAACGCCACTTTGTGCATGTATTTGATCAAGATAATTAACTCGCCACAACTAAAAATACCCTTTATTCCAACAAAACCGTGTTTATCATATCCCTACACCTAACGTTATAACCCTTTGTAAAGCCCTCTTTGATAGTTTATTTTAGGTGCTTACGCCTAGTGGAGGAGGTTTTTGATCCTTTCCCAAGCCTATGGTAATCTATTTACTATGACAGGTAGTGAGTGATATTTCTTCTATTTCCATTTAGTTATATAGGTTTATAACACCCGAGAGATGAGAGTATCCAAACACTATTTGTGAGGTGCTAGTGTATGATTTCCGTGCTTGTTATGACTAAGGTGGAATAAATATTTGTTGTAATTACTTTTATATTAGTGTTAAATGACCCCTAGCTCATATTTTGATTGGAATAAAAGCGCATTTGCTTGAGGACAAGCAAATCTCAAGTGTAAGGGTATTTGATGAGGCGAAAAGTGTTACGCTTTTAGGGGATCATTTAAGCCCTAATCTGTAATTATTTGATCAAATATTGCCTTAAATCGTTCCTTTTGTTATTTTAGGTACTTTGGAGAGGAAATCTGGAAAAGGAAGCATTTTGGATGTTTTTGGAGCATAAAAGTGATGAAAACGACAAAGTCTCAAAACCAAGCTGGAAACAGTACCTAACGGCGTCACTCCTTACGAGTTGACGGCGTCATGCTTTGACAACAAGGTGGATGATTTTTGCACTAGACGCCCCAGAAAGATTTTGGAAGATTAACACGTGACGGCGTCACGTGTAAAAGGATGTAGGCCGTCACGTTATAGCTTAAAGGGTGACGGCCCAGAAGGATTTAAAGAGGGATGACGTTAGAAGTGGATCTGAGCAATCCGAGAAGAGTTTTGGCGGCGAGGTAACGGCGTCACACTCTAAAAAGTGACACCGTCAGATTATAAAATCTATATATATTCGTCTAATTTTGATTCATAAGTGTGCAACTTTTGGGAGCACCCTAGGGATAAACCCTAGCTCGTGAAACACTGTATTTTTAGGGGTTTTTCACCTTTGAGACCTTGATGTTTAATTAAAGATAAGTCTCCTTTCAAATCAATCAATATGTCTATGTGTTGTTTGATTATATCTTATGCTTGTCTTTCAATTAACATGCTAGGCTAGGTTTTTCTTGTGTTTGCTTAGATCTAATTAAACCTAGCTATTGATTATATGTTGTTGGTTTATTTATGATTGTTGTGGGTGGGTGAAGTCGATGTTAGGCTTAAGAAAACTGGCTAACCTCCTATACGGTAACTTGCTTGAACGTCTTAAGAAACATGAATCGGATGTGTACTACGATTATATGGTTGTATTTAATGCATAAGCGAATTCTAGTGATCCCGTGTTAGGAGCTTTAAGTCGGCTCGACATAGGAGTGAAGTAGGAGCTTATAGAGTTAGGGAAGATCGTACACGACCCTACGAATGGTTTAAAGGAATACAACCCGTCATCCACACAATTACAAGAAACCAATTAACCGGTAAAAGATAGCTAGGGAGTAAGGAAATCTAAGTAAACACATTTTTCTCTCATATAAGTTTCACAAAACTTTACTTTTCTTGTTATTTTATTTTATTTGCATAAGTAGTTAATTGGGTCAGTTGACTAGCAACAAATTCCGCCCACTCTTCCAAATACCCGAGAGTTTACTTGCTTTCATAAAATATACAAATACAAAAAGAATCCTCCCTCAACCCTTAGACCTAAATTAGAGTAGTTTTCAATCCTAACGACACTATTCCCCGAGAGAACGATCAATCNTTTTCTTGTTATTTTATTTTATTTGCATAAGTAGTTAATTGGGTCAGTTGACTAGCAACAAATTCCGCCCACTCTTCCAAATACCCGAGAGTTTACTTGCTTTCATAAAATATACAAATACAAAAAGAATCCTCCCTCAACCCTTAGACCTAAATTAGAGTAGTTTTCAATCCTAACGACACTATTCCCCGAGAGAACGATCAATCCCCCGGTACTTGCCACTTCACTATACTACATCGTTCAGGTACACTACCTGGTGGGGGTTGTAAGCTTCTCAAGATCCCTTGAGAGGTAAAACCTAATTGCGAAGGTTGCAAAACCCACGCATTAGAAAGTATGTTTCTTTAAAACCATTGATGCTTTGTCACCTTGTATTGGTCTCCAAACCCATTGTGCTGTAGTTTTAACAGCTTGTTCAAATTTACCCTTAGCCGCTTTCTTTTTCCTATCAGTTGAAACCTTTGGCCTAGCAGTGGGAACTGTTGGCTTAACAGTTGCTACTTTAAGCACCCATTTTTTATTATGCCTAGCTGTTTTACAGAAAAAGGACTTTTTAACTGTTTGAGCTTGCTTATAACTTGAAAAACTTGGTTTTGCTCTAGTAACAGTTGGTCTTTGATACACAGTTTTGTTTAGTCTAGCAGTACAAAATTGTTTTATGCCAAAATTTAACATAACTGCTCTGGATATCATACTAACATTAGAGTGAGTTTGATTTGAAACATAATTGTTCACTCTAGCTTGTTTGTTCCCATATACCCTTGTAACCCTTGAAGTCACCTTTTTCCATGCGTTAGTATCACAATATGCAGTAAAGTGGTCAAAACTACCACATACAAAACAAGTTTTGTTTTGCATAACAAAATCACTGCCTAGTTGTTGAAATTTCATATTATTCCAATTCCTTTGGTTTCCTCTAGATTGTGACCTGTACATCTCTGCATATCTAACATTATTCCTAACTAGTTTTACTCTTTCTTGTTTGACTACTTTAGGAACATCATGAATCTCTACCTTAATCTTAGGCTTAGTTGCAGGAATATGTAACACCTCCATTTTTCACTGATCGCAGTGGATTAAGTGTTTGGGGTATTACTTCATGGAAACAAAGACAAGATATAGAAAATGAGTCGAAAAGAGACGGTTTTGAAAAAGATGTTATCATTCATTTATTCATCAGAGTTTTTACAGCAAAAGATGTACTTATCGTATTCGTCTAGAAGAAAAACAAACCCAATAGAGAGGTCCGTAAGATACGTTTTAAGACACAAAACTGATGAATGATAACTATTCTGGATGTCCTCATGTCTAGTACTTCTCTGTGCCAGGGTTCCTATAGTGCGTAAATACCTAGGATAACATGCTTAAAAGTTAACACGTATGTTGAGTGAGAGTCATAGGTTTAAGTAGATATAAAGTGAATACAAGTTCCACAGAGTTTAGCTTAAACTCTATGTGTGGAAAAGTTTAGTGATAGAAGGTATATTGCACTAAGCTCATGACCCACACGTTAACAGTCCGGGTCATGGGGTGTGCAGACCAACCATGAGGGGACGGGAAGAGTAACTTGCCAAAGTTAACTCTTCAGAGGGCTCAAATATAGTACTTATTGGTACCATCCAGAGAGATGTTAATACCAACGGGAGTTGTCAAACTCCAATAGATCTATCAACTATATTCGCATTCGCGTGGATAAAATATCCCAAACAATTAGATTCATGAATTTTAGTTATGTAGTGGTGGCAGATAGTTTACTCGTGCAATAACCAAAGAAAAGACTTGTATTCTGTTTAAAGCAAGTATCCCCCCCACAGGGTTTGTAAAGCATTTAGAAAGCGTTTAAAAGGTGTGAGGCTATGAAAACTCACCTGGGTTTTAAGGTAAGTAAAGTAGGGGTTTAGACAACTCACTCACGTATCTTAGGGGTAGTGTAGGTGTGCGTATGTCAAGTCTTAGTCCAGGTTTTCTTAATTAATCACTCTTAAAGTTTTTACATATAACATAACACCGTTCAGGCCATCGTAATTNCTCACCTGGGTTTTAAGGTAAGTAAAGTAGGGGTTTAGACAACTCACTCACGTATCTTAGGGGTAGTGTAGGTGTGCGTATGTCAAGTCTTAGTCCAGGTTTTCTTAACTAATCACTCTTAAAGTTTTTACATATAACATAACACCGTTCAGGCCATCGTAATTCAGAAGTACTCCTCACATGAAGCTCCCTACTATTGTATTATGTTGTCAATATAATACCGTTCGGGCCATCATAATTCAGAAGTTAATACTCCTCACACGAAGCTCACTATTATTGAGTTATGTTGTTATTAGGGTTTAGTTATAACATAACACCGTTCGGGCCATCATAACTCAGAAGTATATGCAATAATCGTTTGAGGAGCCAGGGCACTTTAAATTGTAAACCCAGCAAACTCATCAAAACGAAATATCCACATAGTACTCCTCGCATGAAGCTCCCTAGTATTGTGTTTTTGTTGATCCCAGTTGAGCAGTAGGTCTAGTTAGTTATCTTAGATAAATCTAAAATAACAAGTATAGAAGCTGACTTGAGTTGTAGTAAACTTAAACAATATGCGGAATATATTGATTAACTTAAGATGAACACAAGAACAATGATTTCACACTAAACACTTCAATATATTGAATACAAGCACTCTGAATAATGCTAGGGTTTTACAACCTTGAAGTGAAACGATTTAACACAACACGTACATAACTCTAACCCTAGGGATCTCCTTTAATAGACAAGGAACCCTACACGGTTTTACAATAACTTCTTACACAAAACAAAGATATTCTAAACATATAGAATATACACAATATCATTACTATAATTACAAAACACATATACATACTTATCTTCAAGCAGCAGAATCAGCTAGCAGCAGTTTACTTGCACTAGCAGCAGAGTCTTTGTTCAGCAGCAGTTTGACACTTAGAGAATTTCACAGAAGTAGAATCCTAAAACCCAACAATCCTCCCCTAAACTTGATATTTGCCTCCCAAATCATCATGTTTCTCTTAAGTACGAACAATCACCAGGAGGATGCTTCCAAACACTTACTATTTAACTTCTCCACTTTCTGCAAGAATCTTCTTATACTTGGTGATCAAGTTATAAGCTTGTTCATCAAACTTATACAATAAGTGCAGCATTTTAGGCTTCAACATCTGATAAATAATAGCTGTATGAAAGTTAAGTACTGGATAATGTTTTTTAGCAAGCATGTAGATGGCTGACCCTCCAACTGATAAAGCATGAACACCACAAGACTGATAGAAGTACCATCTTTGAACATTTCCAGCCTTCAGTATTCTCCATTCTAGGTCAGCATTACATGGTTCAAACATAACTTTCAAATTGTAGTAGATCACCCTTTCATAAGCTTCATCTGTTCTATTGACACCATATTTTTCTTTGTAAAGCTTCCAGACAATACTCACATCATCTCTATCCATATGATACAACATCTGCTCAAATGATATGAAATGAGTCCATGAGCCATTAGTTCTTTCAAATGCCCATATAAGCCTATTCTTACTTCCATAGCTTTTGAACCCCACATTGTATTTCACAATTGGATGTTTAACATCTAAAGGTTTAGCATTTGTGACTTCTGGTTCTGTATGTGGTGAAAGAAATGTGAGAGCCATTACTATCTGTTTGTCTTCTTCAGATCCACTACCATTTTTCTTATTACCTTTAGATTCTGCATTGCTATCCACCATTACTTACCTTTTCTTCTTAGCCACTGACTTCTTTCTTAAACCTCTTTTCTTACTAACAGGGCTAGGAGTAGGCTTAATCTCTTCTCCACTTTCATCCATCTGCTCTGCAACTTTAGGCACTTCAACATTCTCAGCCTCTTTTATTTTCTTAGGTTCTTTCACATCTCCAAAACCCCTTAGTTTTCTATTCATCGCACCAATACATTCTTCATCTTCTTTAGATCCAATAGCAATAAACCTCTCAGTTTCAGTCCTAGCTTTTTGGTACATTTTAAAGATGTCAGAATCAGAGAAATTCTTGTGTTGATTTAGTTTCCAACCTTTTACATTTCTCAGGTATTGATCCTGACTTTTTCTTTGCTGAAGAGGTGTTGGTCCCATGAGAATCTTTCTCTTCTTTCTTGCAGCAGCAGCTTCCTTTCTTTTCTTTGCTGTGAATTCTTGCATCCAAGCCTTAACATCAAATTCACAAACTTCTTGTTCTTCAACTTTTACTAACTTGGAGAATTCAATATCAGCAGCTATCTTTATCTTCTCCTCCTCCCATTCCTCATAATCTTTCAGATCCTTCTCCTCCTTCTCAGCTTTAAGTCTTTCTTGTTCAACAAGCTTTTGTTCAATAAGATATTAATCTTCTTGAGCTTTCAGTGTAGCAGCTCTATCATGTTCTTCTTGTTTTTCTTTAGGCCAATATTGAAAGGGAATCTGTGTGAGATCAACTTCTTCATCATCTGAGTCAAGCGCAGGTTCTGGATCTATCATTATTCCTTTTCCCTTATCAGATGCTGCAGCTATTGGAGTAGATTTCTTCTTTGGAATGGTGGGTTCTCTGATAGTCACTCCTTTGGTAGATGGTTTTGGAATCTGAACTTCTTTTGGAAGTGTGTTTGGTTGAGGTGTGGGGTTTGTTATTGGTTGTTGTTAAACAGCAGCAGTATGTTGAGATGGTGATTGTTGTTGAGATTGTTGTTCTGATTGTACTGCTAATGCCTTTTCACTAAGCATCACCATAGCCTCAGCAGCAGCTTTGTCACTAGACCCAGCAGCAGATCCCTGTGCATCTGCAGAATTAACTTTCTCGCTAGCAGCAGGATCAACAACAGTTTCTTGAGCAGCAGAACTCTGAACATTTCCACTGACAACATATTGATAAATAATGGTTGGAGCAGTAGAGCCTGGAGCAGCAGAGTTCTTAGCAGTAGCTTCAACAACAGATTCTCCTAAGGTCTTTAAAGCCCCAGTCATCATCTTAGTAGCTTTCACAAGCTGTTCAGGCTCCAATGTTTTGAGTTGTTCTACCACCTGCTCTTGAGTTTCAACAATCTTTTCCATCACTGCCTCATGTCCTTCTTTATCTGCAACCACAAATCTATCAACTGTATCACCATCACCACTATCAAACTCCATATCTTCCCCTGTACCCATACCAGCATCCAAACCATCATTAGCATGTTCTTCCAAAATTTTATCCTCCCCTGAATTCATCATATCATTCCTCCCCTGTTTGGAAGCATCCTCTTCCATTTCAGTAGGTTGAGCAGAGGAGCCAATAATCTTGGAAGGTCCCACTTTCTTAAATCTTTTGAAGGTTGAAGGTCTTGATTTCTTTAAATTGAGGGGCACCTTCATCTGTTGCTGCATTTTGGTAATCTCCTTGGCTTGAACAGATGAGAGTTTCCTGAAGATCAATAACTTGCATCTCCAATGATTTGCATTTCTTCTCCAAAGTGGTACATTTTTTCATCAATTCCTTAACAGTTTGCATACTAGCCTCATCACTTCGACCTGTATTACCTGGTCCGAGAGGTGAATCATTGACATTGACATTTTGTACATTATCATCCATCAATTCATTTGTTACAGATCTGTCCTCATCACTTCGGGATGTATTACCTTCCGTGAAAGGTGAATCTTTGGACTTTAGCTCAGTATCAAACCTAGTTTGATCATCTGAACCCCCGATATTTGCCATGTGGCTCGGGTTGCCATCATTGGATTCAAATTCAGAAGAATCTTCCTCACTAGATGTTGCCTTGGTTTGGGTCTTACTTATGTTATCGCTGCCCTGCTCTGCTTCTAAGCTAGTAGCAGTAGGGGTAGCCCTTGCCAACATGTCTCCTTCATCACCTGAGACAGCCTCATCTGCATCATTCATCCTAACACTGGCCTGAGGGTGCCCAGTGTTCTTTGAGGGTTTCTTACGTTTATAGGTCTTTTTGGGTTGAGATGATGAGCCTTCAAAAGTGGGTGTGTGTTGGGAATCAGTGGGAGTTCCTGACCCTTCACCCTGATTGTTTTGCACAACTTGCACCATATATGGTAAAAGTGGTGTAAATGTGCCTGAAAAACCTTTTCCATTTTTGACCAACAAAGTAAACATTTTAGGAATCAATTTTGGTGATTCATAAATGGCCCTGTTTGTTCTTACTTTTGAAATTTGGTTTTCCACAAACAGTTGAACAAATCTAGGATAAAGCAAATATGATCCTTTTTCTTTGATACTTTTTGCCATTCCCTCTAAAATCATGTTTGAAAAATTAAATGGGTCTCCTTTGCTCAGGCATATCATAGCAGATGATATGGCAGCACTGAACTCATTCCACCCAGATGTTTTAGGACTCAAACAATGCAAAAGATTATGGACCAAAAACTTATAATGAGAACAGAGAAGCCCTTTTTGAAATTATAAACCATCATTTTGCCTCTCATATCCCAAAGCCTGTAAAGCTTCAAAAATGGCATTGTTAACAAGACACTTAGTCCCATCCACATCATCAAAGAGAAGAGTTTCTCTTATAGATGATTCAGTGACAAGTACTTGTTGATCATCTACCTTGGCCTTAATCTGTTTTTCCCCATTTATAGTTTTAACTTTTGCAGTAAACAAAAATTGTTTAATGTAGGAATGATATATAGTAGGTTTCACAGTTAATGCATACCTAATGGAAGTAGCCTTAATGAATTTGACCATGTCTGTGAAACCTTCAGGGACCATTGATTCATCCAGAAGTGCAACATTGTTGTGATTCTCAGCCCATGTGCGTGACTTGTCCATGAATTAGGGTTTGCGAATTTTGGGAATTTTGACTTTGATGATAATGGAGTGTTACGGTTTGGTTATACTTCAATTGGGAGCGGTAGAAACTAATTGTGAGATCCAATTAGATTTTTAAACTGATTTGAGGAAGTTACATAGCCGCCCTTACACTTTAAAATGTAGCAGCAGAACCCTGTGTAGCAGCAGAACTAGCAACAGAGTAAAACAACTAGCAGCAGATTGAATTTGCCAGCAGCTGAGCTGACTATACTTATGACTTTTCTCGGTCAAAAGTCAAAAGTCAAAGTTTCCATTAATTAGACCCCATTTACCAAAATTAATAGCAATTACCAACTTCGCATTAACTGTCCTCAATCAATTTACCCATTATAAGAAGGGGATCTAATCTTTGCCTAATTCATCACCCAATAACCATAATTTGTTTCAAAACACACAATCAAAGTAATCATGTCTCCCAAACGCGAAATTGTAGAGATTTCCACTAATTTATCTGATTCATCGGATTCCTCCTATGATACCACACCATTTCCACCATACCTTCCACCCTATCGTCCTCCAAGAAGAGGAAGTAGGGTTAAGGAGCAAGCTAGAAAGTTGAGAGAACTTCAGGGTCTGCTCATGGAGAAGAAACATCTGATCTTGCCAAGAAGCTACCCAATGCGCTTACACAGGCTTTAGAGACAGCCATGGCACCACTGAATAAGATACCAGTGCCTGAGACATGCAAGCCATCACATCGACCTCGCCTCAAAGTTGTGGTGGGACTTGCTTGCAAGAAGTTGTGGAGCAAGGATATGCACAAGAAGAAGTCCGACCAAAAGGGCAAAGGAAAAGAGCCCATGGAGTAGTTTGGTAGGAATCTTTTGATGTATGCAGTCTTTTGTTTGTTGGAACTATCTTTTGTAATATGCACTTTTATGAATGAAGTTTTACTGTTCTTGTTAAATATGCATCTTATAGAAACAGAAAAATCATCTATTTGAGCTTATCCTACAAAATATTAGTCCAACACCACAAAACATACAAGTCCGCCATAATAAAAATGCATAATCCAACTCAGCAGCAGAATAACCATATAGCAGCAAAGTTGATTTAGCAACACTTTCCATAATCAGCAATGAGAACAAGCTTGTAAGAACAATAACGGTACAAATACTTTCACAAAAAAACTTTACAAAAACACAGAGAGATAAGTTTTCTTCAAAGATTGATCATTCCAATATTTGCAATTAAATACTGAAATCTACCCACATCAAAGTGTTTGGTAAGTAGATCTACAACATTTTGGTCAGTATGGATTTTAACAATTTGAATCAATTTCTTTTCATAACAATCTCTAATAAAATGGTGTCCTATCTCAATATGCTTTGTTTTAGAATGAAAAACATTATTTTTAATTATGCATAAGGACTGTTATTGTCTATATGAATTTTGGTGTTCATAAAATTGTACCCATAGTCCAGCAATTGGTTTTTGCAACATATAACAAACATGTTCTAGGACATTAAGAGTGTGTTTGGTTCGTATAGATTAGAGAGAGAAAGAGGAGAGTTGGGTGTTCTCTAGAGAGAGAAAAAGATGAGAGAAAAACTTGTCTATTAGATTAGAAAGAAAGAAAGCACCAACCCTCTCCACGTGTGGAGAGGGGTATTTATAGTTCTACAAAACAAACAAGAAAAACACCCCGTATGGGCTGTGGATCAGGTATACAGTGGGTAAGAGACCCGTCCTTCCTCCACGGTGTTACTTAACTAATCTAAGTACTAACTAAATATTAATGTAACTACGAGCTATATCAATGCTATTACATAAATGAGGTGACCGAGTCTTTAATAGGAATAATTGTATTCCTAACATTCTTCCCTTAAGCGAGGTCACCTTAGGGGTCACTTTAGAGGTCACCTTTGAAGATTAAGATCTTTGTCTTCTAGCATTCTTGTGACGTTGTAGCTCGTAGTGTTGATTCTTCAAGTTCAGCACACTTTGCACTTCAAGTAATGATCTTGTGATATGTGGTTCCTTTGGTACGTATGATCTTTGAGCTTTCTTTGAGATCATCAGCCACCGTAAATCTCTAAGTTCATCCTTTCTTGTATCGCCCTCATATGGAATAGTGACTTTTGACCCGTCATGCTCACACTCTTCTGGAATGGGAGACTTTTCATCAGAGTTGCGGAAACGTTGTTTTTGGTCTCTTCAACTTTCATTGTTGTAAGTCTCTCGTCATTGATGATCTTCATTCATAACGAGTTGGCAGTGTGAGCATGAGGTATGGAATGACACGATTCAGCTGGAGTTGGGTGTCTCCATCTCCATCTTTATATGTTCCTAAAATAAGACAGTTAGAAATAAAGATAGAGAACGAATATGGCTTTGTCATTCGTTCTGGGAGGACGTACTACACTCCGGTTTTGTGAAAAACCGACCTGTGATCAGGTAGATTCTCCTTTTAACGAAGACTCTCCTTGACAGAAAGTTCCAGCTTGTAGTAATGAATCTTCCAAAGAATCCACATCGGAATCATCATACTAAGCATGTTCTCTTACCGGAACGTCTCAAAGCAGACAGCACGATAGAGTGAATCGGTGAATTGATATTCACTGATTGATGAGAAAATGATTTATCTAAATCACTCGCGTGTCACTTGATAAACATTTTTGGCACGACGAGGGTTTTGTAATTTTGAATCACATTTCCATCAAAAATACTTTTGTTTTGAGAAAGAATATCCAATCAATGTGCTTGAAAGAAAGTAGATTAGCACATTGAAAGGTTTTACAAAAGTATCCGTCAATCCATATCCTGGAACAAGTTTGATTCAAGATTGAATCGCCCCATTGTTGCTTTCCAGTTGTCACTTGATCATTGATCCAAGATGGATCTCACATGTCACCTACCAAGAGCTTGAAAGATGTTCGCTCTAGAAGGATTTACATCGTCATTGTGAATAATTGAATATCACTTGGATGTTCTGGAAATACCACAAGGATAATGCGTAGGACTCGTAATATATTTCTTACTTTCCACGATGTATGAAACAGTAAGCATATTGGAATTTGTGTCCTACCGAGATTTATGGATGATCTCTTGGCTCTATACTCAATAGTGCGTTTTGATCCACTCCTGGAGACTGGGGAGGCGTCTCCTGTTTAGGTACCAACATGGCTCGCAATGAGCGGTCGATACATTGCACAGGGTTCCCCGTGAGAATGAAACAAGTTCTTTTAACAGAACTGAGTGGCTTAGGAAGGTTAGTGCAGTGCGTCACTGGGTCCTTGACGTCTTGTCTTCAATACCGGTGTTACCTTAGTAACCACCAGCAGCATAGGAGTTGAACCCGGTTTCTGCCCTAAGGTTGAATAAATGGAGGGCTATTTCTTTTCACCCTTTCTCATTTCNGGCTCGCAATGAGCGGTCGATACATTGCACAGGGTTCCCCGTGAGAATGAAACAAGTTCTTTTAACAGAACTGAGTGGCTTAGGAAGGTTAGTGCAGTGCGTCACTGGGTCCTTGACGTCTTGTCTTCAATACCGGTGTTACCTTAGTAACCACCAGCAGCATAGGAGTTGAACCCGGTTTCTGCCCTAAGGTTGAATAAATGGAGGGCTATTTCTTTTCACCCTTTCTCATTTCGTTTCTTTTTAATTCTTCAACCCATTCAGTGCTTACCGAGACTTCATCACAAGAACCTTGTTGGGTTTTTTCCAGTCCTAGCTCTATCTCAGTCGGCACTCTTCCCTTTCTCACTTTTCTCTTTTTTCAATCCTTCCTAAGGACTTCTAATCTATCTAGAGAATTGTCCCTGGGAAGATCCTTCCAGTTCTGGTGACGGTCGGTCTTTGGTATTTTTCCACAAACGCCTTTTGCTCCCCCTTAACATGTGCATCGGTATTCAAAAAAGTTTAGCACATATGTGAGAGCCTATTATTGAGTTCAAAACATCACATTTGGTTATCAGATTTCATATTTAAATCACATTCTCTCCCCTGATAAAAAATTTCAAACCTTTTGAGATTTTGGATCTCAATTGATTTAAATAAGTTAGAAAACTTTTGGGAGAAAATGCGTTCAGTTTTAATATTTTCTGATAAAAGGAACCTTTTTGCTCCCCCTTAATCTGTGAGGGATGTTGTTATGTGTCAGAATCGATGAGTTTCGAAAAGAGTTGATGCTTTAACGAAAGACTCTTTGAAAAATTCTCATACTGACACATAACCATCACAAGTTGTTTTATTGCTTATTATGTACAAAGTGTTGCGTTTTGATGATATTATAAAATTTTGAAATCACTCTCCCCCTCAATCAATGACCCATTTATATTTTTGAAGAAAAATTGTTGGCATTGATTGAGTGATGAATTTTATGAAAAGTTTCCATTTTGATTTCCAAAAATTTCATGGTATCACCAAGTTTTGCCCAAATACTTTCCTGAAGAATCATAGAACTGAAAGTATTTGTGTATGCAAAGAAAACTTCTCTTCTTTAACCAGAAATGATGCACTGAGGCGTACATCATTCGGAAAGGCAAGAATATAAAGTAATTCAAGCCTTTGTTAGGAATAGCCGTCTTTTTGGCGACAAGCTTTCCCCCACAATGAGGTACGGGTTGTTATCTGACGAGATAACAAGCCATAAAGTTAGGCCCGGGTTACAGTCTGAAGTAACTGTAAGCCATAGTTAGGAAGTTGAGAAACGACATGTTTTAGAAAGAAGTTTTATTAAAATGAAAAACTCTCGCTCAAGCATATGTATTCCTCCGTGTCATCATTGAATGACATTTCTAGGGACACACATAATATTGATTACACGAGAGACATGTCGAGGGAAGAATATTTTTGGGTTTTTAAATGAGTTTTTGGATTTTTATGGGTTTTTGTTTAGTTTTTATACAAAGGATATTAGAAGCCATTCTGTTACTCCTCAGTTCCTTCCTGAAGACGTTTAAGAGTGTCTGGTGATAGACTCTTCATGCCAAGATGTGGGAGACTGAATTCGAATCGTTCTCTTTGAAGTGCCTTTGTAAAGATATCTGCCAACTGATATTCCGTCCTCACGAAGTAAAGCTCAACCACCCCTTTCTCAACTTGTTCCCTTATGAAGTGAAGTCGGATATTAATGTGCTTGGATCTGGAGTGTTGGACATTGTTGTCACAATACAAAGGGATTTTGTTGAATTTGAAGCCATAATCTGAAAGTTGAGACCTCATCCAAAGGATTTGAGCACAACAAGATGACATGGCTATGTACTCAGCCTCTGTAGAGGATATGGAGGTACTCATTTGCTTCTTAGATGCCCAGCTCACGAGTTTGTTACCCAGAAATTGTGCACCACCCGACGTGCTTCTCCTTGAATCTTGACACCCTGCATGATCTGCATCTGTATATGATATTAGCTCCATTGCTGTTTCCTTCGGATACCAGAGACCCATGTGAGTAGTCCTTAACATGTATCTAAAGATCCGTTTAACAGCTTCCAGATGCTTCTTGGTAGGATTGGACTGATATCGGGCACACATGCACACTGCAAATAGAATATCTGGTCTACTGGCTGTATGGTACATAAGAGATCCAATCATGCTTTGGTACTTGGTATGATCAAATGGGATTCCAGAGGTATCTTCGTCTAGCTTTGATGTTGCCACCATGGGAGTGTCTACAGGATCACATGAGCTGAATCCAAATTTCTTTAATATCTCATTAGCATACTTGGATTGATTGATAAAGATGCCTTCATGATTTTGCGAGATTTGAAGCCCTAAGAAGAATGACATTTGTCCCATCATTGACATTTGAAATTTAGAGCTCATCTTAAGACAAAATTTATCACATTCCGCAACATCAGAAGAGGCAAAGATTATGTCATCTACATAGATTTGCACATGGAGCAGATGTTTTCCTGATTTCCTTGTGAATAATGTAGGATCCACGACTCCTTTGGAAAACCTGCTATCCAGAAGGAACTTGGATAGTGTATCATACCATGCTCTGGATGCCTGCTTAAGCCCATAAAGAGCCTTCTTCAGTCGGTAGACATGATTGGGATGCTCAGGATTCACAAAGCCTTCTGGTTGAGAGACATAGACTACTTCTTTGAATTCACCATTAAGGAATGCAGTCTTAACATCCATTTGATAGACGATCATATTTTGATTGGTCGCGTTTGCAAGAAATATTCTGATTGCTTCAATTCGTGCTACAGGTGCAAAGGATTCCTCAAAGTCCATGCCTTCTTCTTGACGGTATCCCTTAGCTACAAGTCGTGCCTTGTTCTTGAGTACATTTCCATATTCATCAAGCTTGACCTTGAATATCCACTTGAGTGCTAAGATCATTGCACAATCTGGAGTAGGCACTAATTCCCAAACATCAAGTCTATCAAACTCGTGTATTTCTTCTAGCATAGCTTCAAACCAACAATTTTTAGATAATACCTCTTTGAAATCTTTAGGTTCGACTTTGGATAGCACTGTGTGAACAAAACACCATAAGGCATCAGTGGCAAGTTGCTTTCATGTGGACACTGGTCGTCTAGGGTTTCCAATGATATTATCAATTGGGTGATCATTGGTCCATTTCCTGAGATATTCATGTGGTTGGGTAGATGATGCTGAGTTGCTCATGTTGTGATCTGCTGAAGTAGATGTATCTGAAGAGTATTCAGGAGCAAAGATGTTTTCAAACGGAGCTTCAACTGGAGGAGTATCTGGAATATCTTCAAATGAATTACTTCCTGCTGGGGCTTGTTGTACCGGAAAAGTCTAAAAGCTGGACGATGTTGGTGAATGACTTATGGAGGGAGCTTCTTGACTGATGGAAACCGACTCAGTTGGACCTTCAGGGTTAATTGGAATAGGAGCTTCCGCAACCGGAGGTAATTGTGAGGAGTCAGTAGTGGTACCAACAGATGGAGGCTCAAAGTATTCATCAAACATTGGATCGAACAGAGCCTTCAAATCTTCGCTGGTGGGAGGTACATAAAATGTTGTAGGAGAGGGATGATGTACAAGACCCGAACTAATTGTTCCAGGAGTGAGTAGATTAGGTGTGGGTTCAGAACTAGATTGTCCAGAAGCCGGATGCTCAGTCAGCTCATCGAATGTAACGTGAATTGTTTCCATGATTTGTCGGGTATGTTTGTTGTAGATTCGGTATCCCTTGCGTTCTGGAGCATAGCCAAGGAAGAACCCAATGTCAGCTTTAGCCTTTAATTTTCCCAGATCTTCGTTGTCGTTGGTAGGGTAGCAAAGAGCTCCGAATACACGTAGAGAAGATAAATCCGGTTTCCTGCCATGCACAAGATAAATCCGGTTTCTTGTAAAGAGTATGAATCAAGGATCGGTTTTGAGTGTAGCAAGCTGTGGCAATTGCTTCTGCCCATAAAAACATCGGAGCTTTGGAAAATATCAACATGGTTCGTGCAGCTTCAACAAGAGTCCGATTTCGTCTTTCGACAACCCCGTTCTGCTGTGGAGTGCGTGGAACACTTTTCTGATGAGTAATGCCCATATTTTCATAGAACTGAATGAGTTGTTTATTAACAAACTCTGTTCCATTGTCTGTTCTGATGATTCTGACAGTTTTGTTGAGTAGTACTTGCAGCTGCTTGATGAGTTTGATGATGATCTCAAGAGTCTCATCCTTGGTTCTCAAAAACTTTACCCATGTAAATCGTGAGTAGTCGTCGACTATCACAAGTACATATTTCTTCCCATTAATACTATGCACTCTTATGGGGCCGCATAGGTCCATGTGAAGGGTGTGAAGAACTTCCATGCTGGTGTTGACAGTTTTGGGTTTGTGAGCATACTTCTTGCTTTTGACCAGGAGCACAAATGATCCTTTTCTTACTTAAGTCTAGGCATGCCTCGAACAAGATCTTTACGAGTGAGTTCATTAATGGTACCAAAATTTAAATGGTTTAAACGTCGATGCCATAACCATGATTTGTTCTTTGATGCTTTAGACAACAAGCAGATTGGAGAGGACTTCATCATGTCTTCGATAGAGATGGTGTAGAGATTGGTGCCACGGCTACCTTTCAGAAGGTCAATACCATCCAGTTCTCTAACGAAACATGTATGTTTTCTGAAAGCAACCTCGAGATCGGAGTCACAAAATTGACCAACAGAAAATAGATTATGCCCAAGTCCTTCCACATAATAAACCCTTGAGATCACGCTGTCACCAAAGACATAATCTCCATAACCCATAATTGCACCAAAATGATCGTTCCCGAATCTAACTGTCCCAATAAACTTTTTCACGAAATTCTGGAGCCATGAGCGATCCCCTGTCATATGTTTAGAGCAGCCTGAGTCCAAATACCACAGGACGATTTGTACGACCTGCATTTGAAACCAGACAACAATGGATAACTGAAATACGTGGATCCGCATGTGAATTTGGGGTCCATTTGGTTAGCACATACATTTGTCTGATTCACAGGAGACAATGACAATAATGTGTTCATAGTGGAGACTACACTATTGGATGCATTGGGCCTAAAAGTATGGTGATGTGCATCTAAAGACAAAATTCTACCCGTAGGCTTCCATTTCCTGACCATCTTAACTTTTGAATAAGCTAATCTAGTCGAGGAACATAGGTTTTCTAGAGTGAAGTTTCTTCCAGTGGGTCTCCATTGATAACCTACATTAGCAAACTTATTCTTTGTTTCTTTCCAAATTTGCTTACTCTTTTCAGATTTCCTAGCATTATTAGCATGGGACCACTTAGAGCATTTTAAGAAAGACACAACACATTCATCATGATTACCAGAAATTAAACATTCATCACATGTCTTACAGGTAGCATCAGAATTCGAATTAATTACAATACGCTTAGAGCTAATACTAGAAACAACACGATTCATTTTTTCCAAAACTACTTTATTGTTCCTAGGGTGGTCTTCTACTTTCTTCCCTTGATCACTCTTAGCTGGCGAAGTATTATCTTTCCTTGTGTTGCAGTTAGGCTTTGACTTGCTAGCTTTAGTGTCACTGATTACTCCTGTAGGATTAATGAATGGAACATTAGATTTATTTACTACCACTTGTTTTTCTGGTTTTGATGTGCTGGGTTCACACGCATTTAATGGTACTGCAAAGGTAACTTGCTTGGGCTTAGTGACAGCTAGTGATGCAGTGGATCTATCTCGTTGGTTATCAATCTTAGGACATGTGCCACTAGCATATTCTAACAACTCTTGCGAACGTTTAGTGAGGAAGCACGCATCTAAAACAGAGCTATCATGTGGCCTTATTACTCTAACCTCTTCTACAGTCTTACGAAGCATACCAAGACACTCCTTAAGATACGTGAGATAATATCTATGTGCAGACTTATTATTCTTAAGAGGCAACGGGATATTCACAGTATCAATATCACGGTTTACAACAGCAAATACCCTTGAAGCAACATTAACACAAGTGTTTACTGGCTTTTTCCCTTTTTCCTGAGCCTTTAGATTCTCAATTTCATTAAGCAGGGATGTTATTTTATTATTTGTTTTGTCTCCATTAATTTTAATCGAGTCATACAACTCTTTGTAATGCTGTTTAACCTTTGAATTTTCAGCTTGAAACCAATCGTTTCTTGTTGCAATCTATTGATGGTGTTTTGAAGATGAAAATTCTAAGAATCTAGTGGCATAGGTTTCTGGGAGCCAACCTCATCACCCTTGTTTTATTTCAATTGTGAAATCTGAACTTTCAATCTTTGGATCATGTTTAAGTGAGCTTGAATCCTTTCATCTCGGTTGCTTATTTCAAAAAATGCATCAAAATCAGGAGCATCCAAGGATGTCTTGACACTGGTAGTTTTCACTTTTTCTTCTAGGTGTTGATATTTTAATTCCAAATTAAGATTCTCAACTTCTAATTTTGAAAAGTGCCTGACCATGTTATCATGATCATCGTTTTGGATTTTCTTAAGCAACGTCAAATTCTCCCCCTCAAGCTCACTAACACGATTCTTGATAGTGCAAAAAGCATTATATATATCATGAAATTGAGAAGCAGTTAAAGCAGAATCAGTAGCAGTATAATAAACATTTTGAGCAATGCATTTGGCAATCAAATTGTCATTCATGATGAGAATATTCTTGTTCTCAATCTCGTGTTTTTTAAGTTCAATAGCATTGAGCTCTACCACTTTTTCCATATCTTTGAAAGTTGTCCTAACTTCACCGATTTCAGTTTCCAGGGAATTTTTCAGACTGTTAAAATGGTCTTTAAGGAGGTCAAAGAATGGAATGACCTCTGTGAGATAGCACCGTTTTGTTTGTTCAAATCCCCTTTCCCCTTCATTAATACCCGTTGGTGTAATTCTCTTTTTACATGTCTTGTCAAAATCCTCAAATAATTTATGGAATACATACATGGCAATAAGAGTTTTACATTTAGTGGGAAGACTTCTAGGAACTATATGTGCAGGTGTATTGGGTGGATACACTGTTGTAGAAGGCACTATCTTTAGAGTTGGTATTTCACTTTTAAGTTTTTCAACCTTCCTTTTTCAATGTCTAATGCCCAAAACACTTGTTCAGGTGTCAAATTGGTTTGAGGCTTAAACCTAGACTTGAATGTGGACAAAGTGGGCTTATAGGTAGACTTAAAGTTCTCTTTGTCATAGTCATGTGGTTTAATTAGGACATGCTTTGCTACACACTTAGGGTCATTCATTTTCTCAATCATTTTATCCCTAGTTGTTTCAGCACTTTCAAGGGTCTCATCAAATGATTCAACGCATGGGGGATCATGAATTGGTTTGAGAAGTTCATTGCCATCATATATAGAAGTTTGGGCCTCTATTGCTTTCTTACAGTAGTTTGGCGAGGGATCTCCTATAATGTTCTCACTATGTTCATCACTAAACCTTCTGTGCTTAATGATCATGTTGAACGCTTGTTTGGATTGATCTAGACGGTACAATTTATCTTCAAGTTTGTTCTTCAATGTTTTAAGTTTGGAAAAGTCACTTAAGAGTTTGGTTTCCTTTTCTTTGAAATCCTATTTAAGCACATTGACACTTTCTTGTATTTCTTGTTTTTGCTTAACAGATCGCTCTAATTGTTTTTGTAAAGAAAATAACTCCCTTTTAAGTGTTTCCTCCCTTAGGTTTCGTTTAGTGATAAAAGTACACATCTGACTTTCCATTTTCTGTTCACGTTCAGTTAGTTCAAACTTAGCACACTTTACACTCCAGGCCAACTGATCTTTATAGATCTCAAGTCTACATGCAAGGGTGCCATCAGGAAAGTCGGTGAAATCATGCAATTCATGGTCATTATCGATAACAGAAGATGCACTACTAGGTACAACAGATTCTTCATTATGTTTCACATATTGCTCGTATGGGACAATATTACTATTCCCCATACTTGCATTATCTGACTCACTAACACTAGTTTGTTGTACGTCATGATGTATCTTTTGTTCGATTACAGCAATATCACAACTATTAACAGAAGACCCATGACTGTGTACATCAGATTATGTGCCTTGAGACACATAATGCTCAAGAGGGTGAATATCACTATTTCCCAGATCAGCTTTAACTGTCTCAATGACATTTGTCTGATGTACTTTGTCATAGTCATCATATAATTTTAGTACCTCAGAGATGACAGACGAGTTGGAATGGCCAGACTGTTGTGGAGATGATATTGCTGGCGAAAGATTTTCCATGAAAATGGTTTGAGCAGTGGGTTCATCATCAACATCGGAGTCAAAGGCATCACAGTCTTCAGCTTGGAAGATATTTGGATCATTAAGGGCCAAGTCCTGAACTGGTTGATCATCCACGTTTGCATCAAACATATTCCCCTGAACCCCTGCTAGAAACATTGCTTCCTCATCATCCAGTGGAGCACCATTTTCCTGAGCTTGCAGCAGTAACATGACGTCCTAGTAGTAATCAGCATTCTGAGGACGCTTAGGCTGGTTGCAGTTCCTGGAAAAATGTCCTAATCCACCATAGTTGTAGCACTTGACTTGCCTTCCAGGTCCTTGATTACCATTCCCCATTCTGTTATGAACCCCTCCATTGCCAGCTGCCACATTTCCTCTACCAAAATTCCTCTGATTCATGTTCAGTCGACCTTGAACATTTTGTATGACTACCCTTCCATCTTCCACAGTACCTTGATTGCGTGGGTTAGATGATGCCCGAAGTTGGTTGTTAGTTTGAGGAAGTGTTGCTCTAAGTTGCTGTGCAAGTAAGGCGACTTGACTTGCTAACTCATCAATCTTCTTATCAGTGTGAGAGTATCCTGAGTCAATTTGCAGTGGGTGGTTCACTGGAATTAGTTGATTGTTGATATGAAGCTGTAGTTTGATGAGTTAGATTCACGGATGACTGAGTAAGTGGATGAACATCTGATACCAAAGCCAAAGGGTCACTGGAGGCCGTTGGAGTAAACCTTTCCCTAAGTTGGCGATCAAACATGGCATGTTTCTCATGCTGTTGTAGATAGGCATAAAGTTGTTCGTAGTTGGTTTCCCTCAAGCCTTTGTTGAGTTTCACTGCTGTGAGGAATCTATCCCACTCGGGTGTCATATTGTTCACAAATTTTGAATTGAGCTGAATGTTTTCCATAGTCATCCTAATGATCCTCATGTCGTTAACCAGCTTGTGAAATCTGACATAGTAATCATTAATGTTTTCACCAGGATTCAACCTGAAATGTTCAAATTCATCATACAGCTGTGATTCTCGATCCTCTTTGGTTAATTCAGAACCAGCAAGAAGCATCTTGACATTGTCCCAAACAGCTTTAGCTTCAGTGTTGAAGTTGATGAGCTTGTAGATGTCTTTTGGAAGACCCTGTATGACTATGTTAGAAGCTCTAATGTCAGCTTCATAACACTTCTTCTCCTTTTCATTGAGATCCTTGTAAGTGCGAGGTCTATCGATTCCAAGAGTGACACTTCCATCCTCACCCGTGGTAATGGTATCCCTAGTTGTCCTCAATTGGAATGGTCCTTCATCGTTGGATCGAAGAATGTTTTCACCGTTTTCCTTACCCAGACAATATAGACGAATCCTTTGTGCCCATGATTCATAGTCTGTCCTATCTAACATAGGAGGACGAGTATCCGATCCTGCCGCTTGAATGTCATCAGAAGAATTACTAGCCATTACGTATGTTACTTACGGGATTTTATAACCTTTATGATTTAACCGAGAAATAGATTCTTTCGCGGGATTTTATGAAATCAACAAAAGAAACCGTAAAGTAATCAGGTCTCAAGATGCAATAACAATAGTACAAGCGTGAATCAAACCACAATAGTCAAACGGCTAGAGACACAAACCACAGAAGGTCAAACCGCAAGACACAAACTGCTAGATACAAACCGCAGAAGGTCAAACCACAGGACACAAACCTCAGCAACAGCACAAACCACAGAGGAACAAACCACAAAAGCACAAACCACAGCAGCACAAACCACAGAAGCACAAACCACAGAAGCACAAACCCTAGAAGCACAAGCCGTAGAAGCACAAACCACAGAAGCACAAACCACAACAGCACAAACCACAGAAGCACAAACCGCAAGAGAACACACCGCAGTGGAATGAGACAAAAACGTCACTATCTTTGCGTTTGGTCCTTTATACTAAAAATGGAAAACTGTCAAACCGCAGGACACAAACCGCTATGTAGAACACAACTTGGGCAAACAAACCACAACAAAGAATACAAAACTTTAGCACACGAATTTCACCAAAAACTCACCCAAATGGACGATTCAAGCAACCAAACTTCGAACTTAGGTAAACATAACAACCCTAAACAAGAAAGTACAAACAACTAACAATTCTAATCACAAAAAAATCAAACGAGCATGTTTTTACATAAAAACATTCGAACCACCCTCAACACTAAATCTAATCCTAGAAATCCGAAAGCTAGCTATCCCAAGACCGTAACCATGGCTCTTGATACCAATTGTAACATATAACAAACATGTTCTAGGACATTAAGAGTGTGTTTGGTTCGTATAGATTAGAGAGAGAAAGAGGAGAGTTGGGTGTTTTCTAGAGAGAGAAAAAGATGAGAGAAAAACTTGTCTGTGGAGAGGGGTATTTATAGTTCTACAAAATAAATAAGAAAAACGCCCCGTATGGGCTGTGGATCAGGTATACAGTGGGTAAGAGACCCGTCCTGCCTCCATGGTGTTATTTAACTAATCCAAGTACTAACTAAATATTAATGTAACTACGAGCTATATCAATGCTATTACATAAATGAGGTGACCGAGTCTTTAATAGGAATAATTGTATTCCTAACAGTTTTGCATCCAAAGAGCTTGACCACAGCAACTTGAAGCAGCCACATACTCAGCTTCAGTTGTAGAATTTGCCACCACAGTTTGTTTCTTACATTGCCATGACACCAACCTACTTCCAAGAAATTTACAACCCCCTGTTGTGGATTTTCTATCCAAGCTAGCTCCAGCATAATCACTGTCAGAGAAGGCCTCTAACTCAAAAGGTGAGTCCTTAGGATACCAAAGCCTCAATTTAGGTTGATGCCTCAAGTATCTAAAGATCCTCTTTACTGCATTGAGATGTGATTCTTTGGGAGTAACCTGATATCTTGCACAAGCACATACAACAAACATAATGTCTGGTCTTGAAGTTGTAAGATACATCAATGAACCAATCATTGATCTGTACACATGAACATCCACATCTTTTCCTTCTTCATCTTTCAACAATGTCTTGTCTTTCTCCGTAGTTGTCTTTGTAGGCTTGGCATCTATAAAACCAAATTTCTTCAAAATATCAGTCACATACTTATCTTGACTGATAAATATTCCATCCTCCTTTTGTCTCACTTGTAACCCCAAGAAAAATGTGAGTTCTCCCAAAGAACTCATGGAAAACTTATCCTTCATTATCTTTTCAAACTCCTCACACATAGCTTTGCTTGTAGAACCAAAGATGATGTCATCAACATAGACTTGAACCAGCAAAATATCATATTTATTTCTCTTGATGAACAAAGTTTTATCAATCCTACCCTCATTGTAATCACATTCCAACAAGTAGGTTGACAACTTTTCATACCATGCTCTGGGAGCTTGATGCAATCCATACAGTGCTTTTTCAACTTTGTAAACTTTGTCAGGGAAGTTTGGATCTTCAAAACCAGGTGGTTGTGACACATAAACCTCCTCTTTGATTTCCCCATACAGAAAAGCACTCTTCACATCCATTTGATACACTACAAAGTCTTTATATGAAGCAAAGGCCAAAAATAGTCTAATAGCCTCAATCCTGACAACAGGTGCATATACTTCATCATAATCAATGCCTTCTTGTTGTGTGTATCCCTGAGCAACTATTCTTGCTTTGTTTCTAAACAGAATGCCTCTTTTATCTCTTTTGCATCTGAAAACCCATTTTATCCCAATAGCCCTCTTCCCATTAGGCAGATCTACCAAGGTATAAACTTCTTGAATCTTAAATTGGGGAAGTTCTTCCTGCATAGCTTCCACCCAACTTGACTCTTGTAAGGCTTTATAAACATTCTTGGGTTTTATTTGTGATAGAAAACAAGCAAATTGGCAGTTTTGTAGATCTTTGTGACAATTTCTTTGATGTGAAGATCTAGCAAAGAAACCTTTGTGAAGTAGATCCTGTTGCTCCTTTGTCTTCTTCCTTGTTTGAACATTTGATGATGGATCACCCAAAATTTGGTCTTTTGGATGATTCTTATGGACTCTTGTTTTCTTTATGGGACTAACAGGAATATTCAGTTCCATGTTGTTGAAGTCAGTCTCTTCACCAAAAATTTCACCACCAAGAGCTTCATCATCTGTATCTACATAAACTTCTGTCAAACCAGGCATACTTAAATCTGTTTGAGAAGTTGTATCAACCAAGGATATGCCTTGTGTGTCAGCAGTAGGAAACTTGAGTGTTGTTGGAGAAGCAGTCTGCTCAGCAGCGGAGTTAGCTGTTGTTATAGAAGCAGAATCAGACAGACTACTGCTTGAGCTAGTTTCCTTTGTAAGCTTCACAACATCATCCACAAGTGGCTCATCATCAACCACCTGTGCATCACCAGATGATTTCATACCACCTCCCTCATCTCCCTTGGGAGAATCATCATCTTGAGAGCTTATGTTCTCCTGAGAGAGAATAATAGTAGGACCAAGCTTCCATTTATCAACCCAAACAAACTCCTCTTAAGGTGTTGACTTCTTAGCATTTGTAGCTGCAGAAACATTATCTTTTGTACCTGCAACATGGTTAGTGTCTACACCTGCAATTACTGGCTCATAATTCATGGTCTTGTTTAGCATATCAATATTAAAGAGCCATTCTGGTCCTTTCCCTGCAATATTAGGTTTATTCTCATCAAACTTAATATGCAAATTCTCCTCTACAAATTTGGTTCTCTTATTGTAAACCCTAAAATCTCTACTATGGATAGAGTATCCAACAAAATAACCCTCATCAGCCTTCTCATCAAACTTGCCTAACTGGTCTTTGGTATTCAAGATGGTAATAGGACACCCAAATGGTCTAAAGAAAGCTATCATGGGCTTCTTACCATGAAATAATTCATAAGGGGTCTTATTGTGAGGCTTAACTACCTTACTCCTATTTTGCACAAAGCAGGCAGTGTTCACTGCTTCAGCCCAAAAAGGTATAGGCAATTTAGAATCTGACAACATAGTCCTAGCAGCCTCAATTAATGTCTATTTCTCCTTTCAGCTACACTATTTTGTTGAGGAGTTCTAGCAACACTGTATTGTCTTAAATAACCCTTACAGACACAGAAATGATTCATTGCATTATTCTTAAACTTAGTTCCATTGTCACATCTGATTATTTTAACTTTATGATTTATTAGGTTTTCTATTCTAGTTATGAAGTCCTTAAGAATCTCAGTTGTTTCATCCTTAGAAGCTAGAAAGAACACCCATGTAAACCTGCTAAAATCATCTGTGACAACTAGGAAATATTGCTTCCTATTCAGACTATGCACATAAACAGGTCCAAATAAATCCATATGAAGCAAATGTAAAGGCTTGGTAATTGTATTCACAACTTTGGACTGAAAAGACACTCTATGTTGTTTACCCTTTTGACAGGCAACACAGGTTTCAAGATTTCCAAAAACTTTTGAAGGTAAACCTCTTACAAGATTACCTTTTACCAATTTATTCATATTTTTGAAATTCAAATGTCAAAGTCTTCTGTGCCATAATTTGGATTTATCAACAGTGGCCTTTGCAAGAAGATAAGTCAAAGCTATTTTGGGAACTATGTTGTTTATATGATCATTGTATATGTTATCAGATCTAGGGACTCTTAGNACAGGCAACACAGGTTTCAAGATTTCCAAAAACTTTTGAAGGTAAACCTCTTACAAGATTACCTTTTACCAATTTATTCATATTTTTGAAATTCAAATGTCAAAGTCTTCTGTGCCATAATTTGGATTTATCAACAGTGGCCTTTGCAAGAAGATAAGTCAAAGCTATTTTGGGAACTATGTTGTTTATATGATCATTGTATATGTTATCAGATCTAGGGACTCTTAGTAGCACAAATTTATCATCCGGCAACTTAAATTCAGGAGAAAGGATAAGACATTCAATGTCAGTAAAAAGAACAAAGTTCCTTTTGTCACACATTTGTGAGACACTAAAGAGATTAAACTTTAGTCCTTCTACAAGGAACACTCTTTCAAAATCCAAATTCCCTGTTTTGATTGTACCTGCACCTACAATCTTTCCTCCTTTGACATCATTACCAAAGGCAACATATCCACCATTTTCCATTGGTTCAAAATCTTCAAGTTGGGATATGTCTCCTGTCATATGTCCAGAGCATCCAATATCTACAATTCCTTTATCTTTTATCTCATCTTGGATATTGCCCTGCACATGATAAATAAAGAAATCAGTTTCTCTTTTTGACCCAAGCCATCACTGACTTGGATCTACCTTGTGCATCAACATAGTCATATTTGGTGAGGTCCATTGATGCACTGCTGTTGTTGAAAACTTGAGATAAAGCATTTGATTTTGGTTTCCAACTCCAGCAAGCTGAGGCCTTTACAGCATAAAAATGGTTTCCAACAACTGTATCTGTTATTACTTTTGGGACAGCAGTATAGTCTTTTGCCTTAGTAGCAGAGTCTACTTTTCGACTAGCAGTAGGACCAGTTGTTTTATTATGAAAAGGCCTGTTTGTTTGAGTAGTTATTATGGATCTAGTTACACCAGATCTTAATAAAACTACTTTAGGAACCATTTGTCTTTTATAAGGAGAGTGATTCCTTTTGGAAAAGTTTTGATGGTTCACTCTTGTATGTTGGTTCCAAACAGGTTTTTGGTAGTCCTTACAATTAATGATAAGATGCTCAAAACTACCACATTTACAACATGCATTCTTTCTAAGTTGAAATTCATTACCTAATTTATGTGAAACTAGGTTGTGAAATTTTTTTTATTACCCCTAGGCTTGTTATTAAACCTTCTCATATGATGTCTAGGTACCTCATTGTATTCAACAACTTTCTTAGACATATTATGACCTAGCACAGGTTTCAGAAACTTAACTTGTTTAACTCTAGACTCATCAACTTTAGGAATTTCTTCCCTTTTTGCACTATGTGTTGGCTCAGTCTGTTCATCCTCACTATCTGACACCCAATCTTCAATGGTTGGTGCATCAGAAAACTTTTTATCATCAACCCTAGCTGTTTCAATAGTTGCATTACTGGTTTCTTCACTAGGTTTGATGCCATCTACTACATCAATGAAAGATAACTCCTTTCCTGATGGTGCAAAAGCACTCTTTACTGGAGGAGTTACTTCATTGTATCCTATGCCACTACCTCTTCTCATTAACTGACACTGAATAGTATGGTCTATGGAAGTTGAAGCAAATTTTTGTTTTTCAACTCTTACAATATGTTTGTCTTTATCTGCAAGAGCTGCATCTCGAGCCAGTTCTGCTTNCATCTACTACATCAATGAAAGATAACTCCTTTCCTGATGGTGCAAAAGCACTCTTTACTGGAGGAGTTACTTCATTGTATCCTATGCCACTACCTCTTCTCATTAACTGACACTGAATAGTATGGTCTATGGAAGTTGAAGCAAATTTTTGTTTTTCAACTCTTACAATATGTTTGTCTTTATCTGCAAGAGCTGCATCTCGAGCCAGTTCTGCTTCTATTAACTTTTTCTTAAGCATTTCTATCTCACTCTTTTTAACAAAATCTCACCATCCTGTATATTGATTCTATCGACATATTCAAACTCACACTCTTTAAGATATTTAACTCTTCTTTCTGCATTTTGAATTCCTACTTTATAACCTAAGTTATCAATTTTTAGGGACTCAACTTCCTGTCTAAGTCTTTCATTCCTAGCTTTAAGTTCTTCTATAGTGTCTATTGATCGAGGCAGAACTAAGCGGTGAAGCTTGTAAACCTCGGGTCGTAGTCCCAACGAGGGTTGAATGGATCTTAGTCGTTCAAAACCGTGAGTTATGTGATGTGAATGGGTTTAAAAATATGTTTTGGTTTTGTTTACGCTACTAAACTTTATTTAAAACTTAAGAAAAGTAAAACGTGAGTGAAGAAGTTAAAATGAACGAGAAAAGAAAACATAAACGTAAAAAGATATAAAAGAAAGAAGGATAAAGTAAATAAAAGAAATGAAAATAAAATGATAGTGTAAAATGTTTTTGTGATTTTAGATTTAAATGATAAAAGAGAAGTAAAGTAAATGTTTAAAAGAAAATAAGATAAGTGAAAATAAAAATAGGCTAAGTTAAAAAGTTCAAAAGAAAATTTCGGCAGAGTTTCGTTTAGGGATGAACCGAACAAAACTCCACTCGAAGAACGATGGAGAAAATAAAAGCCTAGCTCGGCTTGTAAAAGAAATGAGAAAAGAAAAGGAGAAAACTAGACACGACTCAAAGACTTAGACTAAAAATAAAGTTGACTCAATAAAAAAAATAAACTCGCTAGCACACTAAAAATATCAATACTCGCTAGACTCAATTAAACAAACTCGCTAGACTCAAGAAAGAAAACATACTCGCTACAAATAAAAAATACTCGCTAGGAATTTTTGGGACCAAACTCGCTACCCTTAGAAACAAACTCGCTAGGACCTAGGAAAAACCAAACTCGCTACAAATAAAAAATGGAAACTCGCTAGGCAGATTTTGGGACCAAACTCGCTACCAACATAAAAAGAACTATACTCGCTATGAAAAAAAAACATACTCGCTACTAAACCCTAAAAAAAACATACTGGACTTAAAACTTTTAACGTGACAAAAAAAATAAGCTAAAAAGTAAATAAGACTTAATAAAACTTAATAAAAAAATACGTTTAGACTCTAAAATAAGCTTAGAAATAAGCAAATAAGCCACGGCTTCTTTTGCAAGCCCTAACCCATAAGCTTTTTATGAAACTCAAATAAAAAACATGCAAAGGTGACAAAGAAATTAATAAAAACTTGTAAAGATTAAGAAAGAACTTGTAAAGATTAAAGCATTAAAGATTTAAGACAATAAGTAAATCAAGACATGAAAATTAAAAGTGCATTAGAAATAAAACTTACATAAAATAAATGACAAGAAAAATAAATGACATGAATTTAAAAGGAAATTAAGACTACAAAATTAAGACTAGCTTCAAAATGAAGCTTAAGGTGGGTATTTAAGGTTTCCTTGGTGGATTCCTTTTACATCAAGCCCCCTCAACTCATATTGTTTATGAAACGACACATAAACTTCTATTACACTACTAAACGACTTCTAAAAAGTAAACTTAAGTCCTTGTAATCTTGAGGAATATGTTAACGAGTCTTTATAAAGTCTTCAATGATATAAAAGTGATCACTTGCTCGAGTTTGGGAGGCTTATACATGATAACCATCTTTAATCTTCGATTAAGTATCTCTTTCATATTCACGAGCCTTTAAGTAATGAAAACATCGTCACGAGCTTTACTTGAGTAAATTTCATCGTTGACTCGGCTTCTTGACTCTTTTCCAAATCTCGTGCTCGTTTAGGGCTTTTTGGTTGGTTTTCAGGCCATTTATGCAATATACTTTCCTGCACAGTCACAAACACAAAAACACTATATCTTTGGCGTTTCACGTTAGTTTTTGGTCTTTTAGTCACTTAAACTAAGGTCGAAAGTATGTGTAAAATAGCACACATCATCTATACATGATTGAAAAGAATAAGTAGAATCATTAGACTCATTAGATACCTCAGAATCAGAACCAGATGATGAGGAAGCATAGGCCATAAGAGCAAAGTTATGCCGTTCAGGCTTCACTTCAGCAATAAAAGCATGATTTGGTTCTTCTTCAGCCATGTCACTCGAGTCATAGTCTCCTAAACCATCACAAGACACCAAAGCAGTAAAACTCTTTGACTCATCTGCAGTCTTCTTGGTGGTATCTCTATTCTTCTTTGGAGCTCTGCATTCTCTGGCAAAGTGACCCTTTTTGTTGCAGTTGTAGCACTCCATCATTGATTTGTCAAATCCCAGGTTACCCTGAGGCTTGTACTTAATCTGTTTTCCAGTCCTCTTTAGGAACTTCCTTGCTCTCAAAGTTAACATAGCTATTTGCCACTTCAAATCAATTTCTTCAAGAGCATCAGGATCAATATGATCATCATCTTGATTTAGAACTTGAGTACCTATAGTAAGATCAGCCAAGAATGCACAAATAGCAGCATCACTCATAGTATCACTGTTGTTTGAACCAGCAGCAGAACCACTAGTACTAGCAGCAGAGACACCATAAGCAGCAGAGTGAGTGTCTGAAGAGTTAGTGTTTTTGGATGAAACAAAAGCTATATTTTGAGCAACAGAAGATGAAGTAGATGAACTAGATGAGATATGCATCTTAGATACATATACTTTCAAGTTATTGTAGAGATTATCCAAGCTCATTGTGTCAAAATCAGCTTTGTTTCTCCACACAGTAGTATGCATTCTCCATTCTAGTGCAAGGTTTCTGAGAAACTTGAGATAGATGTCTTCTTCAGGAACTGTGTAGCACACAAGCCTCAGATGGCTTATAAGCTTTTGAAGTCTGTTATAGGTACCATCAAGGTTTTCTCCACTTAAAGCAGTGAAGTTTTCAAATTGATGCTTCAGAACATTCTTCCTTGATTTTCAGGTAGCAGCATTGCCACCAAACCTGTTTCAACAGCATCCATTAGAGCCTTAGTAGTGTCACAGCCTTCAAAGTCTAACTGAAACTCATTAGGTATCCCTAACATGAGAATATTGTGAGTCATAATCTCCAGTTTCCTTTGATCTTCATCTTCCTTGCCTTTGATGGGCACCTCCTTCCCATCAACAACCACTGGGAATTTGTCACCATTCAGGATAACATTCCACATTTTGTAGTCAATCATTCTCATGTATTGCTTGATCCTCATCTTCCAAAGCTCATATTCTCCCTGCTTAAGCATTGGAACTTTTGATGCAGTAACCATGTATGTTTCATCACCCATGACTTCAGATGTGGTTATGAACATATTTTGAGAGTACTTGAGCTCTTCTTGATCACAAGCTCTGATACCACTTGTTGATCCCAGTTGAGAAGTAGATCTAGTTAGTTATCTTAGATAAATCTAAAATAACAAGTATAGAAGCTAACTTGAGTTGTAGTAAACTTAAACAATATGCGGAATATATTGATTAACTTAAGATGAACACAAGAACAATGACTTCACACTAAACACTTCAATATATTGAATACGAGCACTCTGAATAATGCTAGGATTTTAGAACCTTGAAGTGAAACGATTTAACACAACACGTACATAACTCTAACCCTAGGGATCTCCTTTTATAGACAAGGAACCCTACACGATTTTACAATAACTTCTTACACAAAACAAAGATATTCTAAACATATAGAATATATAAAATATCATTACTATAATTACAAGACACATATACATCCTTCTCTTAAAGCAGCAGAGTCTTGTAACCCTTTAGCAGCAGAATCAGCTAGCAGCAGATTACTTTCACTAGCAGAATCTTTGTTCAGCAGCAGTTTGACACTTATAGAAATTCACAGAAGTAGAATCCTAAAACCCAACAGTTATGTTTCTAACTTAAATTAGGTTTTTATACTTATATGAAAATAGTCCGTTTATACCCCTTTAAGTATATATATTTACATTTTCTACCCTATACTTATAAACTTATAACAATTAAGCATATAACTTTCTAACTATTGCACATTTAGTCCCTATACTTATATATTTTATAGAAATGACAAAAATTGTCCTTAAACTATACTAACTTATAATATTTACCTTTTATACCCTTACCGTTATAATATTTGCAAAACTAGTCCTTTTAAGTTTATAACTTATTTTAATTTCTATCCTAAGGTTTCAAAACTTTGCAAAATAAGTCCTTGTACTTATAACTTCTAGGAAATGTCAAAAACAGTCCCTAGACTTTATAGTTTCTAGAATTTATGATATATACCCTTATGTATGTAAAGTTTTGCAAAACTAGTCCTAAATGCATGTAAACTATATTTTAACATAGCAACTAAGTTTCCTAGCCTATGTTTAGTTTATATAAGTTCAAATAAGTCATATATTACAGTTTATAACATAAAAACATGTAGCTTATCACCTAAACATGCAATTCGACTATAACTAGGGTTACGAAATAAAAGCATGCAAACAAAAGGTCTAACGCTATCCTATGGTTTCTAAGGCTTATCCTAAGTGTTCTAGGTCTATTCTAAGGATACTAGATCAATAGTTAAGACTTACCTAGGTTGTGAAAAGTGTAACGAGGGTGTTTAGGGTTTTCTAGGGTTTCTAGTGCTTCTCTCGGCCAAACCACAACTCGACAGGGCAAGGGTTTCTATACTCGACTTCTAGGGGTCTAATACTACAAAATATATGTCAGTTAAAAAGGAGAATAGGTGTGGAATGAAAAGGAGGGGATTCGGGGGTTTTTATAGGTGTGTAAAGAGTAGCGAGCAAGAAAATTTAGCACGAGGTGGCGAGGGGGGCGGGTGATTAGGCAAAGCTAGGGGAGGTTGTAGCAAGTCTAAGAGGTGAATAGGACGAGCTAGGAGTAGCTAGGGGGCTGAGCATAGGCCGGTTGTGGTGGTTTTTGGCCGAGGGAGGCGGTGAAGAAGAAAGGGTGACAAGGAGGTGATGCACCTCCTTGCTTTAGTGCTTGGAGGTTTTAGGGTGTGCTAGGTTAGGGGGAGGTGCTAGGTAGCTCGCTTGGTGGTTTACAAGTAGTATAGTAGCTAGGTTTTAGCTTTTAGGTATAGTTTTGTCCTAGTTTTGTCTAGTGAGAGTTTTCGGTCTAGCCTAGGGTTTAGTGCCTAATTTGGTTTCCTAGGAGTGTCTAATGGCTAATAATAATTCCTAGGGGGCTTATACTAAGTGGTGGTAGCTTATAGTAAAGATTTGAGAAAGTTAGACCTAGTTTTCGTGAAGTTATGACCTAGTTATAGTTTTGTGCTTATGTGACTTGTACCTAAGTTCTAAGGAGTTGTACTATGTTATAAGGAGTCTAATATAACCTAAAGTCACTAATTTAAGTCATACCTATGCCTTGAACACTTTAGAACATGTATGGATAAGCAATTAGGGTTTTAAAGATAACCGTAAACACATAAGTGCAATTAGGGTTTTCTAGCAAGTATGGTGTAATAAAGTGATAGTTTTCTTAGTGAAAATATGTTTGTAACCTTGAATTGACATACCGGGATGTTTACATCAAGTAAACATAGTGGTGGTTGGCATAAGTGGATACGTGAGCTTGTCTAGAGGTTAGTTAGGTTATACGGATATAATAAAACAAAAAATTATCTCGAGAAAATCCTATAGGCGTTTATAACCTAGTTTGTGTTTAGTGAGGGCCTAAGTTAAGTTAGTAAGGCTTTTCTAACCTAAGGGGAAGTTAGTGGGTTGTTACAGTCTCCCATCCTAAAAGAAATCTCGTCCCGAGATTTAACTAGGGTTAGTGGGTGCAAGTGAGAATAGATGGGGATATTTAGCACATATTTGATCCTCTCATTCCCAAGTATACTCTGGTCCTCTTTGAGAGTCCCATCGTACCTTAACGATAGGAATCCGGTGGTGTTTTAGATTTTTGACATCTCGGTCCATATTTTCCACTGGTTCTTCAGTGAAATTGAGCTTATCATCCAATTGAAGCTCTTTCATAGGAATGATGAGTGATTGGTCAGATAAACACTTCTTAAGATTTGAGACATGAAATGTGTCGTGTATATTACTTAGTTCATCCGACAATTCAAGTCGGTATGCCACCGGACCAATACGTTCAAGAATATTAAATGGTCTGATGTATTTCGGATTAAGCTTTCCTTGCTTTCCGAAATGAAAGACACCTTTCCTAGGTGAAACTTTCAACATAACCTTATCTCCGACTTGAAATTCTAAAGGCTTACGTCTTACATCGGCATAACTCTTTTGTCAATCTTTAGCGGCTTGTAAGCGTTGTCGGATTTGAACTATTTTCTCATTTGTCTCATGGATTATCTCTGGACCCATAAGTTGTACTTCTCCAACTTCGGCCCAGCAGACAGGTGATCTGCACTTTCTTCCATAAAGTGCTTCATATGGTGCTGCCTTAATACTAGCGTGATAACTATTGTTATACGAGAACTCTACCAACGGTAAGTGTTTCTCCCATCCTTTTCCAAAATCTATCACACACGCTCAAAGCATATTCTCGAGTGTCTGGATAGTTCTTTCACTTTGACCGTCGGTTTGCGGATGATATGTCGTACAGATATCTATCTGAGTACCTAAGGCTTCTTGCATAGATTGCCAAAATTTTGACGTGAAACGAGAATCACGATCCGATATGATAGATGTTGGCACTCCATGTCGGGAAACTATTTCCTTGAGGTACAACCTAGCAAGAGTTTCCATATCATCCGTTTCTCGTATAGGAATGAAGTGAGCCGATTTCGTAAGGCGATCAACTATTACCCAAATAGTGTCATGCCCGTTGGATGTTCTAGGTAGTTTCGTGATAAAATCCATCGTAATTCTTTCCCACATCCAAATGGGAATCTCAGGCTGTTCCAATTAGCCCGATGGCTTTTGTAATTCAGCCTTTACCCTAGAACATGTTAAACACTTGATCACATATCTAGCTATGGATGCTTTATTTCGGGCCACCAATAGTGTTTCTTCAGATCCTGATACATCTTGTCAGAACCTGGGTGGATAGAGTACTTAGCTTTATGGTACTCGTGCATTATTACGTTCCTTAAGTTACTATGATATGGTAACCATCTCCGACCCTTAATACAACGAGTTTCGTCTGAACGTATCTCAAAAGCCTTATCCATTCCTCGTAAATTTTCAAGTTTACGATTTCCCTTTTCTAAGGCTTCATTTTCGGCTTTGAGTATTTGAGAAGGTAAATTCGAATGAAGAGTCATAACTAACCACCTAACTCTAAGTGGTTTGATTCGTTCCTTTCGGCTCAAAGCATTTGCTACTACGTTAGCTTTGCCAGGGTGGTAACGAATCTCACAATCATAAGCAGCGAGCAGTTCTATCCATCGACGTTGTCTCATGTTCGACTCTTTCTGATTAAGAATATGCTGTAGGCTTTTATGATCGGTGAAAACCCGTACATTTAGTGCCATACAGGTAATGTCTCCATATTCTTAGAGCGAACACTACTGCTCCTAATTCTAGATCGTGTGTAGTATAGTTTTCCTCATGTGTCTTGAGTTGTCGTGATGCATAAGCAATTACCTTATCTCTTTTCATCAATACAGCTCCAAGACCTCTACGTGAAGCATCACTGTAAACGACAAAATCATCGTTTCCCTCTGGTAATGCTAAGATCGGAGCTTTACACAACTTTCTCTTCAAAAGTTGGAAAGCTATCTCTTGATCTTTTCCCTAGTCAAACTTCCTGTTTTTCTGGGTTAGCTCTATCAAAGGTTTTGCTATTTTTGAAAATCCCTCAATAAACCTTCAATAGTTCCCGCAAGTCCTAAGAATTGTCGTATCTCTGTAGGATTCATAGGATGCGGCCAATTCTTAACGGCTTCAATTTTTGCAGGATCGACACGGAGTCCTTGTTTATCTATCGTGTGTCCGAGAAATTGCACAACACTAATCCAGAATTCACACTTAGAGAACTTTGCATAAATTTTCTCCGTCTTAAGTAGTTCAAGGATTATTCTCAAGTGTTTAGCGTGCTCTTCCTCGTTACATGAATAGATAAGGATATCACTTATGAACACTATAGAAAATTTATCCAAGTATGGTTTACACACACGGTTCATGAGGTCCATGAAAACCGCTGGTGCGTTTGTCAAACCAAATGGCATTACTTGAAATTCATAGTGCCCATATCTTGTTCTGAAAGCGGTCTTAGGGATATCCTCTTCCCTCACTCTCAGTTGATGATAACCTGATCGTAAGTCGATCTTCGAATAAATAGTCGAACCTTGGAGTTGGTCAAACAAGTCATCAATCCTGGGTAATGGGTATCGATTTTTGATAGTAAGTTTGTTTAATCCACGATAATCGATACACATCCTCACAGATCTATCTTTCTTCTTTACGAATAGGACAGGAGCTCCCCAGGGTGACATACTTGGACGTATAAAACCTCGATCGGTTAATTCCTGGAGTTATTCAGAGAGTTCCTTCATCTCTGAAGGGGCTAACCTATAGGGTACTTGGGCTATAAGTGCCGCTCCGGGGATTAAATCGATTTGGAATTCTATCTGACGAATGGGAGGTAAGCCAGGTAAATCCTTAGGAAAAACTTCTGGGTATTCCCTGGCTACAGGGATCTCCTCCAGACGTTTTTCATCTGGTTTAGTCTCCATTACTTGAACCACGAAGACTTGACAACCTCGTGACATGTATCGTTCTGTTTTGTTACATGAAATAAAGTTAAGTCGAGTTTTACTTCGATCTCCTCGGATAGTTAAAGTCTCACCGTTGATAGGTACATGGATGATTTTCTCATCACAAAGAATCTTTGCTTGATTCTTAGACAACCAATCCATTCCCACAACAACGTCAAAACTACCAAGTCTAATAGGTATGAGATCGATCTCGAAGGGGTGGTTAAATAAGGTTAGGGTACAACCCTTTAGGACGGTGTTAGTAAGTTTCCGTCGGCCATTTCTATCTCATAGTAAGTATCTAAAGCTAAGGGTTTAATCCTAAGTCTAGAGGCTAAGGGTGTAGATACGAAACTCCTATCTGCTCCAGAATCAAATAATATTCTAACTAAGTGATTGTTTAAGAGAAACTTACTCGTGACTACACTCGGATCTTGTGTATCATTCCTATCCCTCAACATATATGCTCTTCCTTGGGCACCATCAGTATTTTTCTTTGGACATCTAATTGCATAGTGTCCTTTTTATCCGCAAGTATGACAAATGACCGTTGCTGGTGGTGGATTACTGTTGATCCCAGTTGAGCAGTAGATCTTATATAGAAGCTGACTTAGATTGTAATAAACTTAAACAATATGCGAAATATACTGTTTAACTTAAGATGAACACAAGAACAATTGTTTCACACTTTAACACTTCAATATATTAAATACGAGCACTCTAACAATGCTAGGGTTTACAACCTTGAAGTGATTCGACTTAACACAGACACGTACATACTCTAACCCTAGGGATATCCTTTTATAGACAAGGAACCCTACACGGTTTTACAATGACTTCTTAGACAATCAAAAGATATTCTAAACATATAGAATATTTACACAATCTTTACTCTAATTACAAGACACGTTTCTATTCATAACACTGAGCAGCAGAGTCTTGCAATTCTTCTAGCAGCACATTCCAGCCTAGCAGCAGTCTGTTTACACTAGCAGCAGATTTAGTACCTTAGCAGCAGATTCAACATACAGCAGCAGATTGACACTTAGAAAAATTCTCATAAGTAGAATCCTAAAACCCAACAATCCTCCCCTAAACTTGATATTTGCCTCCCAAATATTCAAGTTTCTCTTAAGCACGAACAAACACCAAGAGGATGCTTCCAAACACTTACTTCTTGACTTCACCACTATCTACAAGTATCTTCTCATACCTGGTGACCAAGTTATAAGCTTGTTCATCAAGCTTATACTGTAAGTGAAGCATTTTAGGCTTCAACATCTGAAAGATAATTGTTGTATGATTGTTGAGCACTGGATAATCTTTCTCAGCAAGCATAAATATGGTTGAACCTCCAACTGATAAAGCATGGACACCATAAGACTGATAAAATATCATCTTTGAACATTTCCAGACTTCAGTACTTTCCATTCTAGGTCACCATCACAAGGTTCAAACATAACCTTCAGTCTGTAGTAGATCACTCTCTCATGAACTTCTTCTGGACTGGTTTCACCATATTTTTCTTTATAAAGCCTCCAGACATCACATACATCATCTCTATCCAAATGATACAACATCTGCTCAAAGGATAACAAGTGAGTCCATGAACCATTTGTTCTTTCAAAAGCCCACATAAGTCTATTTTTGCTTCCATAATTCTTGAATCCTACATCAAATGACACAATTGGATGTTTAACATCTAAAGGTGTAGGATTTAAGATATCTGGTTCTGTGTGTTGGAAGAAATGTAAGAGTCATCACTCTTTGTATATCCTCTTCAGCTCCACTACCTTCTTCCTTATCCAGTTCTGAACTGCCAACACCATCAACCTTCCTCTTTTTCCTTGCAAAAGTTTTCTTAAAAGTTCCTCTTTTCTTGCTTTCATAGATAGGAGTAGGTTTAGTTTCTGCTATGATTTCCTTTACCTGCTCTGCAACTTTACTCTTTTCAACATTCTCAGCCTCTTTGATCTTCTCAGGCTCACTTGACTTCTTTTCACCTCTTATCTTTCTATTCATTTCAGCAATCATTGCCTCATCTTCTTTAGATCCAATGGCAATGAATCTTTCACATTCTGTTCTAGCACTCTAGTACATAGTGAAGATTTAAGAGTCTTTATAGCCCTTGAGGTCAAGAAATCTCCAACCTTTGACATGTTTTAGGTATTTCTCTTGAGTCTTTCTTTGTTGTAGAGGTGTTGGCCCTTTGAGAATTTTTCTTTTCTTTCTTGCAGCAGCAGCTTCCTTTTTCTTTCTTGCTGTAACCACCTTCATCCAAGCTTTAAGATCAAACCCAGGAACTTCTTGTTCCTCAATCTTCACTAGCTTAGCAAGCTCAATGTCAACATCTACCTTTATCACTTCATCCTCCCAATCCTCATAAGCTTTCAGATCCTTTTCCATCTTTTCAGCTTGAAGTCTTTCCTGTTTAAGGAGTTGTTGCTCAATCAAGTATTCTTTTTCTTGATACTTCTTAGCAGCATCTTCATTGAATTTTATTTGCTTATCTTTAGGCCAATACTGATAAGGTATATGGGTTAACAGTTCATCATCACTTGAATTCACCTCAGGTTCTTGTTCAACTATTTTACCCTTGCCCTTATCTGATGCAGCATCAATTGGAATAGACTTCTTCTTTGTAATAGTAGGTTCTCTGATAGTCACTCCTTTAGTAGGTAGTTTGATCTTCTGAACTTCCATAGGGAGTGTCTTTGGTTGAGGTGTAGGAGTAGATGTTGGTTGTTGTTGTTCTGCAGATTGTTGAGATGGTTGTTGTTGTGATTGAGGTGGTTGTTGTTGTTGAAGAGATTGTTGTTCTGATTGTGCTACTGATTCTTTCTCACTTAGCATCACCATAGCCTCAGTAGCAGCTTTGTCATTAGATCCAGCAGCAGATCCCTGTGCATCTGCAGAGTCACCTTTTGCACTAGCAGCAGGCTCAGCAACTGTTTCTAGAGCAGCAGTCTCTTGAGCAGCAGAGTTCTCAGCAACTGAACCCTGATCTTTTTCATTCAATACACACTAATCAACAACACTTGGAGCAGCAGAGTCTTCTACAGTGTCTCCTAATTTTTTAAAGCCCCACTCATCATCTATGTAGCCTTCACAAGTTGTTCAGGTTCCAAAGTTTTAAGTTTGTCTACCACCAACTCTATTGTTTCCACTATCTTCTCCATTACAGCCTCAAGCCCTTCTTTATCAGCAACCACATGCCTATCAACATTATTACCATTACCACTGTCAATCTCCATATCCTCCCCTGTACCCATACCAGCATCCAAAACACCATGAGCAACAGTTTCTTCCAAAATTTTATCCTCCCCTGGAGTTTCTAAATCATTCCTCCCCTGTTTGGAAGCATCCTCTTCCATTGCAGTGGGTTGAGTAGAGGATCTAATTCTCATGGAAGGTCCCACTTTCTTAAATCTTTTGAAGGTTGAAGATCTTGATTTCTTTAAATTGAGCAGCACCTTCATCTGTTGTTGCATTCTAGTGATCTCCTTAGCCTGAGCAGATGAAAGCTTCTTGAGATCAAGAACTTGTTCCTCCAAAGATGTGCATTTAGTCTCCATAGTGGTACATTTTGCCATCAATTCTTTAACAGTTTTCATACTACTCTCATCGCTTCGACCTGTATTACCTGGTCCGAGAGGTGAATCATTGACATTGACATTTGGTACAGTATCATCCATCAATTCATGAGTTACAGATCTGTCCTCACCACTTCGGGATGTGTAACCTTCCCTGAGAGGTGAATCTTTGGACTTAAGCTCGGTATCAAACCTAGTTTGATCATCTGAACCCCCTTTGTTTACCATGTGGCTAGGGTTTCCATCACTGGATTCAGATTCAGAAGAAACTTCCTCACTAGATGTTGCCTTGGTTTGGGTCTTACTTATGTTATCACTGCCCTGCTCTACATCTAAGCTAGTAGCAGTAGTGGTAGCCCTTGCCAATCTGTCTCCTCCATCACCTAAGACAATCTCATCTGGTACTTTCATCCTGACACTGGCCTGAGATTGCTCAGTGTCCTTTGAGGTTGTCCTATGTGTTTGTGTCTTTTCAGTGGGAGAGGATGAAACCTCATTGGATCCTTCAAAAGTGGGTGTGTGTTGGGAATCAGTAGGGTTTTCTGACTCTTCACCCTGATTGTTTTGTACANCCAAAGTGGTACATTTTGCTATCAATTCCTTAATAGTTTTCATACTAGTCTCATCACTTCGACCTGTATTACCTGGTCCGAGAGGTGAATCATTCACATTGACATTTTGTACAGTATCATCCATCAATTCCTTAGTTACAGATATGTCCTCATCACTTCGGGATGTGTAACCTTCCTTGAGGATGTGTAACCTTCCATGAGAGGTGAATCCTTGGACTTAAGCTCAGTATCAAACCTAGTTTGATCATCTGAACCCCCTTTGTTTACCATGTGGCTAGGGTTTCCATCACTGGATTCAGATTCAGAAGAAACTTCCTCACTAGATGTTGCCTTGGTTTGGGTCTTACTTATGTTATCACTGCCCTGCTCTACATCTAAGCTAGTAGCAGTAGTGGTAGCCCTTGCCAATCTGTCTCCTCCATCACCTAAGACAATCTCATCTGGTACTTTCATCCTGACACTGGCCTGAGATTGCTCAGTGTCCTTTGAGGTTGTCCTATGTGTTTGTGTCTTTTCAGTGGGAGAGGATGAAACCTCATTGGATCCTTCAAAAGTGGGTGTGTGTTGGGAATCAGTAGGGTTTTCTGACTCTTCACCCTGATTGTTTTGTACAAGTTCCACCATATATGGCACAAGTGGTGTGAACTTGCCTGAAAAACCTTTTCCATCTTTAATAAAAAAAGTAAACATTTTAGGTACCAAAGGTATTGCCTCATAAGTAGCCTTGTGTGTTCTTACTTTAGAAATCTGGTTTTCCACAAACAATTGAACAAATCTAGGATAAAGCAAAGATGTTCCTTTTTCCTTAATTAATTTTGCCATACCCTCTAAAATCAAATTTGAAAAATTAAATGGGTTTCCATTGCACAGACACACCATAGCAGAGGCTGTTGGGAATAAAGCTAACAGTTACCACTGATAGGCTTGTGGAAGACACTGCTGAAGAATGCACTGGCAGTGGAAACTCATTACCACTGCTAGTACATATAGTTACCACTGCTTATTAGATAACTGATGTATTCGTGTATACATAAGTATAGAATAGATCTTGTGTATATTCTATTTTGATAGCTTAATACTTATCTTGTAAAGGACTCCTTGCTCTATAAAAGGAGATCCTAGGTCATTGTCTAAGGTACGAATAACGAATTACTCTAGAGAGCTTTAAGGTGTAACCCTAGTGATAGCTAAGATCACTCGTATTATTATCATTAATAATATTGAAGCTTTGTGTTACATACTACTGTTCTCAATCACAATACATCACATAAACAATCTTCTAAGTGTTACTAAGTAAATTCCGCGTGCTTAATAACATTACTCAAAGTATCTCTAACACAAGGTGTGTGTTTAGATCCATCAAGTGGTATCAGAGCTCCAGGTTGCTGATACTTTGATTTAGAAGATCCAAGAAGAAGCTTAACTCACTCACTCAAAGATGGAGATGGAAAACAATCAGTCAAACTCTTCTGTTCCAAGACTTCCCAAACTCAAACTTAATGAGTTTGAGATGTGGAGGATCATGATAGAGCAATACTTTCTTATGTCAGACTATGCTTTGTGGGTAATCATCTTAAATGGTGATTCTTCAAGCCTCAACAAAAGACTGAGAAGATTGGAGACAAAGATGTTATAACAGTTTCTGTGCCTACTACAACAGATGAAAGGACCCAAAGAAAGAATGATCTGAAGGCCAGAAGTTCATTGCTTATGACTCTTCTAAAAGATCAAATAATAGCATTCACAAAGTTCAAAACAGCAAAAGAACTTTTTGAAGAGATCTGTTCAGTATTTGGTGGCAATGATGCTACTAAGAAGACACAAAAGACATTGTTGAAGCAAAGCTATGAAAATTTCTCTGCTTCAAGCAATGAATCTCTTGACAGCATATTCACCAAACTACAGAAACTGGTTACTCAATTGACTGTGTTTGGAATTGAGGTGGAAAGGGAAGACCTCAACTTGAAGTTTCTAAGAAGTTTGCCTGCTGAGTTTCATACTAATGTTACAGTTTGGGAAAACAAACCTGAAATTGAAACTATGAAGCTGAATGACCTATATAATAATTTCAAGCTAATTGAGCAAAGGTTAAAGAAGGCAGGAAAGCTAGGTTCAAGCTCTAGTAGCTTGGCATTGATGTCAACTTCAATTGACAATGATGACAGTGAAGCTGATAGTGATGATGAATTTGCCACTGCTGGTTCAACTGTTTCCACTGGTAATGCTCTTGTTACCACTGCAGGTTCTAAAAAGAAGGTTGCTGGTATAGGTGATCCCACCTTTTATGCATTCATCTCTACTCAAGTGAATGGCTCTATATTGACTCATGAAGACATAGAGCAAATTGATGATGATGACTTAGAAGAGATGGACATAAAATGGCAAATAGCTCTTCTTAGCATGAGAGCTAGGAAGTTTTTCAAGAAGACTGGCAAGCCAATCCACATTAATGGAAGTGAAACTGCAGGGTTTGATAAGAAGAAAGTGGAGTGTTTCAACTGTCACAAGTTGGGACATTTTGCTAGGGAATGCAGAAGACCAAGGAAGCAGGATAACAGATCCACTTGGTATAAGCAGAAGAAAGAGCCAACAGTGGAAGAACCAAAGGCAATGTTGGCAATTGATGGTGTAAGCTATGATTGGAGTTTCATGGCTGATGTTGATGAAGACCAATCTACAGAAGCTGGTTTCATTGCTACAGAACATGCTCTCATGGCTCTCTCTGACTCTGAGGTACAAAATTTTGAAAATTGTTCTAAAACATGTAGGGCAACTAGAGAATGTGAAAGGCTTAATGAATTATGTGAGAGTCAAAGAACAGAGTTGTTTGCTGCTAATTATACTGTGTCAAATCTTAGGAGAGGCATATCTGTGTTAGAAAAACAACTAGAGCATTATAGGGAAAATGAATCTAAATTCAGTGATGATATGATTGTCATTAAAAGAGAGTTAGATCATAAGATAGCAGTAAATGAGGCTTTGAAAGAAGAGGTTGAAAGACTTAAAAAGGTGAATGAAAATGTAAATTTATCTGTTGACACCTTGTTTTATCAATCTAAGTCTATTGAAAAGATTTGGGATGCTCAAATAACTAATAAGGCTAAGTCTGGTTTAGGATACAACACTGTACCTCCACCACTTAGAGGTGTTCCAGCACCTCCAGGCATAGATTTAGCACATACAGGCATAGAAGATTTTCAAGAACCTATACTTGAATATGGCCCTCCCAAGTTTGTTAAAAGTGAGGTAGAGATTAAGCAGGACACTGATGTTTTTGAGAGTGCTAGTGATTCATCTGTTATAGATGAAAATCTTAAAAACAGTGTTGAGAAGCCCATCCCACAAGTTGTTAATACAAATACAGAAGAAGCTAGGAAACAAGTAAACAAACCTAGACAAACTGTAAAGTATGCTGAGATGTATAGAAAAAGGTCATCAACTCCTAGGGGTAACCAGAGGAGTTGGAATCATGTTAAATCTCAACAACTAGGTAGTGATTTTGTGATGAACAACAAGGCATGTTATACTGATGTTGGTTTTTAGTTAGTGCAAGTTTTAAAATTTATAAACACGATTTATCCGATTAATTCTTTAGCACATACGAGCAAGTATACTCGTTCGATGTAGTAAAGGTGGGTAAGCCGAGATCGTCCCAAGAGACTTGGTTGCACTCAAGTGTTGTTTGTTTGTTTAAGCAAGTAACAAGTTGGTGGTTATGATTGTCACGGATCAAACCACAATAATAATTAATAAAAATAATAAACGAGAAAAGTTCTAATATAACCAAATATGATGAGAATTTCAATGATAAGAAACATGTGGAACTATAGCAACCACACTCTAGATAAACTATTCACCAATGTAAGTGAACAATTCCCAACTAAACATATATAACTCAACCGAACATAAGTCTTTAACAAACATGGTAATCATAAACATCATGAAATATAAAAGTAACAAAGTTTACCCAAAGAATGAATTACAATAGGCAAAGGTAGTGACAATTCTTCCTTTAGGGTGGAGGNGATTAGACGATTAATCATCCAATACTTACTACCAATTGGCTTAAACTTGACAGCATCAAAGCCTTTAGTGAGCAAATCAGTACATAGTTATCTGTATGAACCTTTACCACATTAACAATGGCTCATAAACTCTAATAAAGATGATCTAATTGATGGTGCTTTGTCTTTGAGTGATAAACTGGATTCTCACAATGCAAATAGTTACCTCTATTATCAAGTGTTGATGGGAATATTCTTGAAGTTGAAATCCATAGTCTAACATTGATTTTGCATCCCAAAGCATTGACTACAACAACTTGGAGCTGCAACAATATTAGCTTCCTGTAGATGAGGGTTGCTGCATTGATTGTTTTCTTGGCACTGCCATGAAACAGTCTCTTCAAGATATTGACATCCACACAGTGGTTGATCTTCTATCAAAATTATCTCCAGCATAGTCACTATCTGAAAAGGCTTCCAAGTGAAAAGGTGACCCTTAGGATACCAATAATACCTAATTTAGGTTGAACTTGAGATAAGCAAAGATCCTGTGAACAGCATTCATGTGTGAAACCTGGTGAGACTTGATATCTTGCACATAAACAAACTGCAAACATGATATCTGGCCTAGATGCGTTAGATACATAAGACACCACCATGGATCTGTAGAGCTTGACTTCCACTGGTTTTCCATCTTCATCTTTTCCCAAGTGAATTTGAAGATTTAATAGGTGTAGTAACTGGCTTGATGTTTGTGAGATTGAACTTCTTAAGAATGTCAGTGACATACTTATCTTGACTTATGAAAATGCCAGTACTTTCCTGTTTTGACTTGAAGGCTAAGAAAATAAGTTAGTTCACCCATTGAGCTCATCTGAAAATTCTTTCTGGCATAAGTTCTTCAAAATTCCTTCACCATAGATTGTTTTGTAGCCCCAAAAATAATCATCATCCACATAGACTTGAACAAGCAATGATGTCCTTTTTGTCTCTTTTAATAAACAAAGTCTTATCAATGGCTCCTCCTCTATAGCCAGTTGTAACAGAAAATTTGAAAGTCTTTCATACCATGCTCTGGAGCTTGATGAAGACCATAATAAAGCCTTTAACAACTTTGTAGACTTTGTTTGGATGATCAGGATCTTCAAAACCAGGAGGTTGTTTCAACATATACCTCTTCAGTGATACTTTCCATAGAGAAAAGCACTTTTAACATCCACCTGATATACTGAAAGTCCCATAAAAGAGCAAAAGCAAGAAACAATCTTATAGCTTCAATTCTTGCAAGCTGGTAGCAAAAACTTCATCATAGTCTACTCCTTCTTCTTGTCTTATCCTTGAGCTACCAGTCTTGCTTTATTCTTGATACATTCCCTCTTTCATCTCTTTTTACTCTGAAAACCCATCTTGTACCAATGACCTTCATTCCATCAGGAAGTCACATAACACCAAACTTCTTGAAGTTTAAATTGTAGAAGTTCTTCTTGACAGGCTTCAACCCAACTTTCTTTGGATAATGCTTCCTTTATGCTTTGGGTTCTTCTTGAGAGATGAAACAAGCAAATAAACAGGTCTGTTGATCTTTATGGTTCAACCTGTTTTGCTTATGAATATAAAGCTAAGTAAAGCATTTTGAGGCTTAGTTATGCTTTTAGCTTTTGATCTGGTAAGAATACCAGAAGTTGGAGAACCAATGATCTTATTTGGAAGGATGATTCTTATGTACCCTAGAAGTAGTGAATAGATTGGTACATTAAGATCATCTTCCAAAATTTGTTGAGTCAGGACCTTGTTCACCAAAAATTCCTTCATCTTGAAACTCATCCATCTGATTCTTCAAATGTAGGCATGGATGTATCAGGCCAATCTTCAGTATATCCAAGCATTTGATTGAGTTCCCTTGAGGTACCTGCATCATAACAAAGCAGCACTTTCATCCAAAGTACTGGTATCCAAAGTACTGTGTTTGCTTTTTGCTTTTTTGTTCTGCTGTATAAGCTCTTCTTAGTCATCTTCATAAAGACTTTGCAAGTGTTTCTTGAAAAAGCATCTTATTTATTCATCTTGTATTGCTTGATCTTCATCAGATACTGTTTTAATTGACTCATCAGTATCTTGCTTATCAGCAGCAGCACCTTGTTCTTTGTCAGCATCTGAAGGACTGTGATTGACACCATGAACTTATGAACTGTATATTTGCATCTCTCTGATTGGATGTTTGATCTTGATATTTTGACTCCTTCAATGAACTATGTGCCTGTTAGGGAGGAGAATCAAGTTGTTCATTCAGAAGATGCAAATATACAGTTCATAGTTCATGGTGTCAATCACAGTCCTTCAGATGCTGACAAAGAACAAAGTGCTGCTGCTGATAAGCAAGATACTGATGAGTCAAGTAAAACAGTATCTGATGAAGATCAAGCAATACAAGATGAATTAAATAAGATTCTTTTTCAAGAAACACTTGCAAAGTCTTATGAAGATGATCTAAGAAGAGCTTATACAACAGAACAAGAAAAAGCAAAACACAGTACTTTGGATACCAGTACTTTGGATGAAAGTGCTGCTTGTTATGATGCAGGTACCTCAAAGGGAACTCAATCAAATGCTTGGACTAATACTGAAGATTGGCCTGATACATCCATGCCTACATTTGAAGAATCAGATGATGAGTTTCAAGATGAAGGGATTTTTGGTGAACAAGGTCCTGACTCAACAAATTTGGAAGATGATCTTAATGTACCAACTATTCACACTTCTAGGGTACATAAGAATCATCCTTCCAATAAGATCATTGGTTCTCCAACTTCTGGTATTCTTACCAGATCAAAAGCTAAAAGCATAACTAAGCCTCAAAATGCTTTACTTAGCTTTATTCATAAGCAAAACAGGTTGAACCATAAAGATCAACAGACCTGTTTATTTGCTTGTTTCATCTCTCAAGAAGAACCCAAAAGCATAAAGGAAGCATTATCCAAAGAAAGTTGGGTTGAAGCCTGTCAAGAAGAACTTCTACAATTTAAACTTCAAGAAGTTTGGGTGTTATGTGATTTACCTGATGGAATGAAGGTAATTGGTACAAGATGGGTTTTCAGAGTAAAAAGAGATGAAAGAGGGAATGTGATCAAAAATAAAGCAAGACTGGTAGCTCAAGGATACAGACAAGAAGAAGGAGTAGACTATGATGAAGTTTTTGCACCAGTTGCAAGAATTGAAGCTATAAGACTGTTTCTTGCTTTTGCTTCTTTTATGGGATTTCCAGTCTATCAAATGGATGTTAAAAGTGCTTTTCTCTATGGAAAGATCACTGAAGAGGTATATGTGAGACAACCTCCTGGTTTTGAAGATCCTGATCATCCAAACAAAGTCTACAAAGTTGTTAAAGCTTTATATGGTCTTCATCAAGCTCCCAGAGCATGGTATGAAAGACTTTCAAATTTTCTGTTACAACATGGCTATATGAGAGGAGCCATTGATAAGACTTTGTTTATTAAAAGAGACAAAAAGGACATCATGCTTGTTCAAGTCTATGTGGATGATATTATTTTTGGGGCTACAAAACAATCTATGGTGAAGGAATTTGAAGAACTTATGCAGAAAGAATTTCAGATGAGCTCAATGGGTGAACTAACTTTCTTTCTAGGCCTTCAAGTCAAACAGGAAAGTACTGGCATTTTCATAAGTCAAGATAAGTATGTCACTGACATTCTTAAGAAGTTCAATCTCACAAACATCAAGCCAGTTACTACACCTATTAAATCTTCAAATTCACTTGGAAAAGATGAAGATGGAAAACCAGTGGAAGTCAAGCTCTACAGATCCATGGTTGGGTGTCTTATGTATCTAACTGCATCTAGGCCAGATATCATGTTTGCAGTTTGTTTATGTGCAAGATATCAAGTCTCACCCAAGGTTTCACACATGAATGCTGTTCACAGGATCTTTGCTTATCTCAAGTATCAACCTAAATTAGGATTATGGTATCCTAAGGAGTCACCTTTTCACTTGGAAGCCTTTTCAGATAGTGACTATGCTGGAGATAATTTTGATAGAAGATCAACCACTGGTGGATGTCAATATCTTGGAAGAAGACTAGTTTCATGGCAGTGCAAGAAACAAACAATTGCAGCAACCTCATCTACAGAAGCTGAATATGTTGCAGCTGCAAGTTGTTGTAGTCAAGTGCTTTGGATGCAAAATCAATTGTTAGACTATGGATTCAACTTCAAGAATACTCCCATCAACATTGATAATGAGAGTACTATTTGCATTGTGAAGAATCCAGTTTATCACTCAAAGACAAAGCACATTCAGATTAGACATCATTTTATTAGAGATTGTTATGAGCACAGGTTGATTAATGTGGTAAAGGTTCATACAGATAATAATGTAGCTGATTTGCTCACTAAAGGCTTTGATGTGTCAAGATTTAAGCAATTGGTAGTAAGTATTGGGATGATTAATCTCTAATCTCCATCAAATTGGTTCTATTTTTGAGGGGAGGACTTAGCAGTTGTTTCAATTTGAGGGGAGGATACAGTCATCATATTTGCAAAAGAAACAGTACTTTTATTCATAAAAGTCAAATTACAAAGTTCCTACCATTGCTACTACTACATCATTAAGCTACTACTACATCATTCAACTACTACAGAGTACATCATCAAACTACAAACATTGAAAAACTACTTCATTGGCTTTTTCCCTTTTCCCTTGTAGCTGTTGTTTGTCTTCTTAGCAGTCTTTTTCTTCTCTTCAAATGCTGCTTGCATCTTTGGACTTGGAAGGAATAGCACTTGTTTGGGTGGACGACCTGGCTTGGAGGGATTCTCACTTGGACCTTCTTGTGATAACCTTTTCAAGTTTTTCACAGCAGTTCCCAAGGCCTCAGCTAAAGCATTTGGAAGTTGGTTAACTAACTGAGCAGTTTGATCTGATGTTGGACTCTTTTTCTTGGAAGAACCTGTTGATATTGGAGGAAAATACTTGTTCCAACCTGTGGAAGAATCACTAGAATCAGAATAATACCTGATCTCTGCTTCATTTGAGTCAGAGTCAGTATCTGGTGATATGTAGTAAAAAGGTGATTCACTCATGATGATTCTTATGTTTAGAAGACTTAGAAGATTTTGGAATTAGTTTGTGATGAAGTTATTGGTGGATTACGAGCCCTTTTATAGGCAAAAGTTGAATATATGGTGAAGGTACTGCTCAACGGCTATGAGAAAGTACTGTTGCTGACGTGGAGGTACTGTTAATTTCCAACGGTCAAATATTTATGGTAAATATTCTTTAAATATTATGAACGAAAAAGGGGGAAAAACATAACTGTTTTTCAGTAAATTTTGGTCAATTATCTTTCAAATATTATCCATATTTACTAAACCCTAACTGTTTCATTCGTTCATATCTCACACACCATAAATTCTAATTCCTCTCTCGCCGTTTATATCACATACTCACCATGGCTCGTCGTTATTGCAATCGTCACAACATGGTAGCCAACCTAGATAAAACAAACCTTAACACAGAATTTCATGAACTTCTTGATTTTCTTACTGGGTCACAAATCAATTATGCTCTTTTGGTGAATCCTGATGTGATTGGACCCTGGGTACAAGAGTTTTGGGCTACTGCAGATGTTGGATGTGAAGGAGAGGATTGGTTTGTTAAAGCTGTTGTTGCTGGGCACAATGTTAAGATAACAGAGGCACAAATACGAGCAGATCTTCAATTTCAAGATGAAGAAGGTACTGTTTGTTTTTCTAAACAGGTTATTTGGGATACATTGAGGGATCTAGGTTATGAGGGTGATCTTACAAAGATGACATTTGCAAAACCTCTTTTTAGTCCTCAATGGAAGTGTTTAATTCATATACTTCTTCATTGTCTAAGCAATAAATCCACTGCTTGGAATGAGTTTCCCAAGGCCATAGCCTCTGCTCTTGTAGGATTGGCAACTAATCAGCCTTTTAATTTCTCTTGGATGATTCTCAATGGGATGCTTTTACATGTCAAGAACAATAAACCCTTTTTGATGTATCCAAGATTTATTCAAGTGTTTTTAAATAAACAACTTGAAGGTGTTCCTAAGCCCCATGATTTTCTACCTACTGTTACTCTTCCAGACAAGGTGTTCACATTTATGGCTACAAAAAGTGCTCTATTTTCTGGCCATCTTACACCTTTGACTCCATACATGTTGGAAGTGGCACAAACAGTTAGGGATGCTGATGCAGAGGATACAGAGGTTGCTTCTGAACAAGAGGACTCTGCTCCTACTCCATCTCAAAGGTCTGAAAGGTCTTCTTCTCCTACAAAGGATGATTCTCCTCAAGAGACTGTTCAAAAGACTGCTTCAGATGAAAAGCCTGTTTCTACAGAGCATACAGTTTCTTTGGAAGATATTGTTCAAGAAGATCCAGATCATGGTGTTAATCAACCATTTAGTCCCAATGATTATACTTCCACAGATGGAAATCAGACATCTGGAGAAGATGAGGGAGTGATGGCTGATAAAAATACACCTGATGATGATGCTGTTATGGATAATTATGCCTTAACAAGAGAATTAAGGAGATTAAAGAAAGCTTATGATGATCAAACTGCACAACTCTTGAAGTTAAGGAATAAGTTCAAAAGATTGAAGAAGTCTGTCTGGCCTCTTATTACACATCATAGATTGTGGGTTAAATCTCAGAAGAAGCATGGTCAACATCCTGAGAAGGTCTCAAAATCAAAGAAAAGAAGGCTTAGAAAACTTTCTTCATTCACATTGGGGAGGAATCAAGAAGATGTAAATCTGAATGAAGAAGTTGAAGAAAAGATTGTGGAAGAAAGGACTGGTGATCAAAAGACTGTTGATCAAAGTGCTGTTGATCAAAGTGCTGACATTCAAGATGTTCCTGTCTTTCCACAGACACCACTTGAAGAAGATAATGTTAAGGATCAAGATGATGCTGAACAAGAAAATCTTCATAATTCTGATGATCAAGTCAGAAGTGGTGATACAGAAGTACTGGATTTAGAAGATACTGGTGTTCATAATCAAGGTACTGGTCAAGGTACTGGTAGACAGTTTCAAATAACACCAAGGACTTTGGACTTTGAAGAAGATGTAGGTCCATCCAATCCAGTTTTAGAAGAAGATGTGAATAGTGAAGACAATTTCACTATTGCTGAGATTATGCTTAATATGTCAAAACCTAGAAGTCTCACTATACCTGGAGCTGAACAACCTCAAGAAGATCTGCCACCTTCTCCTAAACCTATTCCAAAGATTGATCCAAAAGACAAAGGAAAAGGAATTTTAGAGGAGCCTGAAAAGAAAAAGAAGAAGAAATTCTCAACTATAGAGCAGATCAGGGCTTATCAAGAGGCTCAGGGTGCTATAGCAGCTAAAAAGCTTCAAGCTGAACTTGATGCTGAATATGAGCAGGAAAAGCTAAAAGCTGCTGATTCTATGTCCAAGAAATCAATGACTAAGGCTCAAGAAAGAAATTGGTTTATGAGCTACTTAAAGGGACAGGGATACAAAGGTTTGACAAAGTTGAATCATTCACAGATGAAGGACTTATATGAAGAAGTCAGAGCTGAATACCAAAGACAAGTAGATGGTATTGTTGGCTTTGATACTGAAGAAGGAAGAAAGCTGATGGATGATAGCAACAAAAGGAAAAGAGCAACAACTAAGTCAAAGTCATCAAAGAAGTCTAAGCTTGCAGGTTATGTACTTAACACAGGGACTACTGATGAACTTAAGAATTATCTGAGACTAATGGATTTTGATCTACTCAAGCCTGATTTTAGTAATAAATCCAAGATCTCTGATTTAGAAGTTGTTGAGTCCAAGAAGGATGGTGTTCATGATTACTTTGTTTACCACAGAGAAGACAAGAGTTATAGAGCATTCACTCTGCTGATAGATATACTGCACTTGGTGGAAAGAGAAGATCTGTATGATATATATGCACAGATTCAAGCTTATTTTGAAGATAATCCACTTGAAGGAGTTGGTCTAATGCTATTGGGAGATTTGACTACTATGTGGGAAACAGATGAAGCTAGCACAGATGAGTTTTGGAAGAATCAAGATAAATGGGAAATTCATAGTTGGAGATTCTTTGCAAGTGCTGGTGTTCATGTATTAGAGCTAGAAGATGGTACTATGATCTACATGCTGGCAGAAAAGAGATATCCTCTTACAAGAGATATCATGATTAGGATGCTGGATCATGGTTTGGAAGTTCAAAGTGAAGATGATGTAGCTCTAATGGTAATCAATCTGTTCATCAATTGGACAATTTTGAAGGATGATTAACATACTGGTATGATTTTAATTGTATAAAATATTTTTTGAATAAAACAAGTACTTTATTCAAAGTACTGCTGATCAAACAGTACTTTCTAAAGTACTGCTTGCAGTCAAAACCAGTATATGTTTTTGAAAATAAAAGTCTTTATCTTGTGCAAAAACATCTTTTTGAAGCACAAATAAATACAGCAACAAAATTTTGAAAGCATGGTGTTAGTATTCATACTGCACAACAAATGGTATTCAACTCACCATGTCTAACAGACAAGAAAGAGTTTGATTCATCATGAGGGTACGGCTCTGATGTGATAATCAAATCCGTTTATAGTTTACAATTTACTAAAAATTGTATGGTCTCAACTCACCATATCTGAAATATGTGAAGAGTTGACTAGCCCACAAGAAAAATGGCTTGTGGTAAAGGCAGTGGAAAATCCATTTATGGTAATTAGTTCACCATGGTTGAAATCAAAGAACTAGCTAGTCCATAAGCAAACGGCTTTTGGTAAAGACTACTCAAATCCGTTGATAGCTGATAACTTGCTAAAAGTTATATGGTTATTAATGTACCATGGTTTAACTAACTGAAACATTAGCTACTCCAGAGTTAATGGCTTTGGTAAAGAGACATCAAAATCCATTAATTTTCAATGATTCACCTCTCACAGGAGTTTACACACCTGGAAGTGATGAGAATAGTATGAAACTTAATATGATTTGATGTATCTTATGTTGCTGAGTAGCTGTGAAGATGTTTCAAGGTTGCTGTAAAGATTAAAGTCTGTTGCTGATGAAGATTAAAGTACTGCAGATTAATAATGATTCAATAACGAGTGCATTTTTGAAGAAGACAACCTTCTCTTGAAGATTAAATGCTTATACAAAGGAAACTTGAAGTCAAACAAGTAGAATTCAAGTTAGGGGAGGATTGTTGGGTTATAAAGTCAAAGTACTGCTGAAATAATTAAAGTGCTGTTCAAAGTACTGCTGTTGATCAAAGTACTGCTAGTTATCAAAGGTGCTGCTTGTTGACTAAGTCAAAGTACTGCTAGATAAAGATAAAGACTAAATCGTTTGAAGATAAAGACTAAAGAGTTATTCTTCTAAATTGAAGTACTGCTCGAGTATTTTTCAAAGTACTGCTCCATGGTTTTCAAAGTACTGCTCTCTCCAACGTACTGCTCTATTCAAACTACTGATGTGTTTTGAATGATTTATGGAGACGAGTAAAGGAGTTTTATGGTTTATTATATATGCATGGTTTACGAGCAGTAAGGGGAAGTACTTATGCTTAGATCGAGATAAGTTTGATTGGTTTTGGATTACACACACAGAATGGTTCACACACACAGGAAGAAGTTTTTGTTCTTAAAGGTTTTAAAAGGCTCGTATTTGGTTCGTATTGGATTAATTGATTACGAAGAAGATTGTTTATCACTTATTTGAAGGTGAAGTGGAGATTCTTGGATGAGTGTTCTTATCATATCTCAAGGTGGGTGTTACACTTTGAAGATAACTTGTTCGTGCTTTATTGTTGTGACAAAGACTTGATGAATCTAGCAAAGGTGTGTGATTTACAAACTGAAGGTGCTCAATGCTCACATTTGCTATCACTTAAAGGAGTTACATTGTAGTGCTCAGTGTCTCATCTAGTTGAGGATTTATCAAGAGGTTGCGGTCTACTTATACTTTTTGTGCTTCTAGTATGAGTTTGGAGTCACGTGGATAGTGCAAGATATAAGACGCAAGTTTGGGAAATTCAACTTCTTCATCAAATTCGTTATACTCGGTTTTCTTCACAAGTGATCATTACAAGGAGCTTATAGATTTGAAGAATCATGAAGATGGTTAGCACATTGATTTCAGGGGAAGTATCTTATGATGTGTTTAATTAATCTACATGCACCACTCAAGGGGAAGTTGTTGACTCTTACTACTGTTGATTAGTATTACTACTGATGGTTTTGATTTCTATTGTTTCAAGTTCATTTATAGTTGCGGAAAACTTCATGGAGGGTAATTTGAGACATTGGAAGGATGAATTGAATGTGTGGTATTACTTCGTGGTGGTCAAGATCATTATTTGCATATGTTCTCTATTTGTTGATAACAAAAAGGGGAAGAGATGTTGAAGAGATTTGGAGTGGCATGGCATGAATTAAGGGGAAGACAAGATTGTTTCATTCATGGCGAGATTTATTAATCTCAATTTCTCTACTTCGTCTAGGGAAGTTCGTGCAAGAAGGTGTTTGTTTTGTTACCATCAAATAGGGGAAGATTGTTGGGAATTATATCTATTAGATTTGATGATACAAAACAAGAAAGAATGAAACATGAAGGGCTTAAAGTGACAAGATGGGAAACTACAAAAAGATGGAGAATTTAGAAGATTCTAGAAGATTTACTTAAAAGATTTAGTTTCCTAATTGTATTATGATTCCTCTTGTAAACCCTAGATGTCTCTAGTATATAAAGAGACATAGGGTCATTAGTTTTATTAAGTACGTACAAGATGTAGTCGATAAAGGTGTGTGTGTGTGTAACCTAGGCGTAGGGATTTGGGAAACGCCTAAGGTTTAGTTAGAGTTAGTTGGTTAGTCAGCCTCAAGGTCGTTCTACCTTGATCAAGTAGAATTGGGGTTGTAAATGTTTGTATGTTAGAGATGATAATGAAAAACCTTGTTGATAACATTAATGTTTTTATTTATTATTCCGCTGCATGTTAGTCAATGTTATTGTTCCTAGATAATTAAAGGTTTAACAGCCTGGAGCCCGTAACGATCAAGGAGTGCTGGGTTCCTACACACATCATGGCAAGGTAGTACATGTACATACAAGAGTCATATGCATGATTCAGACATTATAAATAATAGTACCATACGATCAAAGGAGACAACAAAATACAATAAGTCTTACTTTCCTCCCTATTATAACTTATATTCTATTACGTTAAAGTAGTATTTTCCCAACTGACTTGATCGTCGGAGTGTATTACGGGGAGAAAGTCCCGTATACATTCTAACGATACCTTTTGTTTCTTGAGTGATACAGATAAACAGGTCCACGTGTTCGGCGATCAAGGCTCGTTATTTGGACCCGTGAATCAAAGTATCATCAACCATCTTTACACATGAATGGGAAGCCGCCTCGTTGTACTTCATGTAAAATTTTTGAATCATTGATGTGCATGCCTAAGAATGTTAAACAAACATAGTGTTCAGAATAATGGGGTGATGAGGGAAGGGATTTGTTAAGAAGCTACCAAACGAAAGGTAAGGGGGTAAAGGGCCCACTCAGGTGTATTGATGGAGTTCGTTTTTCGAAACGGAGACATTGAATTATCGTTTTTTGGCCAGCCAGGTTCGAAAAAGAAAGTGGGGTTCCGATGGAGGTCGGTCTTCAAAAGGTAATGGTACTAACAACAATGCTAGTGGTCCTAATATGCATGCTGCGCAAGATCCGGTTAATTCAAGCGAAAGTTGATGTCATACTTACTTAATAAGTATATTCATGAGGATCTAAGTGATATCGTCACTAAGAATCCATTTTGGTTCGCTGTTATGGATGAGGTGACCGATTCTGAAATGGGGCCTGAGGTTGGGGTGACACAAGGGGGCAAAGCCGGTCCATGTTATGGAGATTGATAGTGACAATGGAGGGTTGATGAGTCTATTTGAGGTGTGGTAAACCAAGACCCCTATCGTCGAGAAAATTGGATAAGCTTGAAAAGTCATTATGATGGGATAGAACGCTTGTGGATGATAAATGGGAAACCTTTTTTTTTTCGGTGGTTGAGGGGATTAAAGAAGGGTAATCCTTTCTCTAAGGTAGTTAATGGGTTGTTCTGATAGTGGATGATGAGGTTCTTGGAAGCCAGACGGATCCTATGAGTAGTTACCTGTCATAGCCTGGAGGACAAAAACGAGCTTGAAGGTTATTTTTCTGATGATACGCTTCCCAGGGTTCTTTTGGATTTTACCTGGGCAATTGGAGGAATTTACAAGATGTTGATTGTTAAGTCCCAAGGCAAGTCGAGGAAGTAATTATGCGATGTTGATTGTGCAGTGTTTTTTTTTTCTTTCATGGTTGTTCTAGTTTTCGTGCTAGTTGTTCATTTATAGCCATGTCAATTAAATGTTCTAGTGGTTGTTCAAGCGTTGCTTGAGGTTAATTGTGTACTTCAGGCCACATTCCATTGTCTTTAAAAGTTTATTTTGGTTATATATTTTTAAGGTGGAATCCCTTTACCACATCCAAATCTCTCCACTGGCTATACCAGAAATATAGTGCCCGGAGTAATCACAAAATTATATATAAACTAAACTTTTAATCATGATGAATTGTTCGATTTCCAGGCTCTTTAAAGACATAAACTAGCAACCAAGTCTCTTCATTGTTGAATTGAAACTATTCTATTGTTAGAAAATATTGTATTAAGTGTTCCTTGAATACATGTCTGATAGTAATAAACAAAAGTGAGACATGCATTATTTAATATGTGCTCTTCATGTGTTTGTTTGCAATTTTTGAGCATTTATTCTAGGTCACGTTCGTGCATTATCGCAACAAAATACGTGTACTCAATTTATTGATGCCTTACAAACTTTGTTTTCGTTGCATGTTCTATGGAGCTATCGGTGTAGAGTAATCTCAAAAATGAACGATAGTAATATTGACTTTATTGAATATGCACACATAACTAAAAATGATTCGGTGGGTGTTAAATCAAGGGTCTTAATCAGTCGTTTCTTGTTGTAATGTTGTTCATATTGATTTTCCAATTCAAGAAGTGTTCTGTAGTAAGCCGAATTATCTATGTGACACTACTACAAAAAAGACTAATAAGATCGGTTAGAAAGCCTCATAAAGATCGGTGTCTAACCTCTCTAACTAAGGGTGATCTTTTTGAGGGGATACACATATAGATCAGTTCAGAACCAATCTTTTTAGGGAAAAATCTTTAATAATGTACCATACTTGTCACAAAAATTACTTTTGTGTAGCGAACAAAAAAAATAGCTTTTTGATGTACTGAACTTTCATTTTTTTGGCCTTTTTGATGTACTATTGACATTTTTGCCCCTCAAATTATTAAAAATCCAAGGGCAAAAATGTCACGAAAATACATAAAAAAGGACAAAAAGTCGAGTATAAGGGGTAGAAAGACTATTTTTTTTGTTCACTACACGAAAGTAATTTTTGTGACAAGTATGGTACATTATTAAAGATTTTTCCCATCTTTTTAATCCTATACTTAGATCAGGCAATAACAATAAGCGATCTAACATTGTTAGTTGGGTGGTCATTTTAGGAATAGTTAGATCAGTTCTTCAACTCTTCAACCGATCTAGTTAACATCTATGGTATTAAAAAAAATAATAAAAAAATAAAAAATAAAAATAAAAAAAATAAAATTGGTAGGAAAATTTGAATTTTCCAAAATTTAATTATACAAAATGTAGGTTTTTCCAGAATTGCATGCATTACCATAAACAACAATATTCCAATACAAATAACTTTTATAAAGATTCAACATTCAAGTTGCAAACCAAAATAATTTCAACTAAAAGAAGACAATTGCAACATAATTCAACACCCTTAAAATACGAGCTTCACGAGTGCTAGCAACTACAATCCAAAAATACAAGCTGCTCCATTGCAAATGTATAGGTAAAGATCAACTCCCACCTCAAATCAGAAAAGCAATCAAGTATGGAAAAAGTGTTGAGCTTGATGACCTTTAGAACCATTTCATGATGGGGCTGTCGTTGTAGTTGCTGTCGTTGTTATAGCCTGTCAACACAACAACAAATTAGAATTTTAATTTTAAAACCCTTAACAACTAACCAGTATCACATCATTATGGTCACAAACAAACTTAATCATAATCTACAAGGATAGTTTAACATGGCATCAAAAAGTGTATTCAATTTCATTTACAAAAATTACTTAGATTTGGTAGTAACATACCTCATCAAAGAATCTGCTCCAGGTTGAGACTTAATCATCCCTTGAGACAACTACTCGCTTGTTTAGTTGCTTCTACGTGTTAATTAGTGCAAGTTGTAAATTAATGATGTAACTTACTCAAACCCAATCTATGAAAATGAGAAACTATAACATTATTATTGTAAATCATGTAATAAAATTACCAATTTTTTTGATAGCTCTGATGGAGGCACAATTATGTTTCCATCTTTATCAGCATCTCCTGGCCAAACAAAACTACTTCCAAGACCTGGTATCTTGTGAAGACTAGTTGCCCTATTTGGGTCATTCCTTTCCTCTTGACACTGCTCCTCAAAACCAGCATACCCTTTCGCTCCTAACCAAGGTCGATTTGTTTGCTTACTTGCTCGTTCTCTCAATTCTTCGCACTTTCTCTTCACATGAGATTCACAAACAAATTGGAAACTTTTTGATATACGATAATAATATAAAAGTACAGGAGGAAGTGAAACGAACCCGTTTCTCTTCTGTATAATGTTCAAGGCCATATTTTAGGGTCGAGGAATGTATATGTCACACGAGGACAGATATTCTTAGGCGTGTAGTCAGACCTTCGTGTAACCTTTAACGCCCTCCACTTTTGGCCACACGACACATGAACCTTGTTAAAGGTGAATGTGTGAAGTAATAAAAAGAAAATGCAGCTGCCTTTCAAAAAAAAATGCAGCTAAGAGTCTTAGATAGCATACTTTCAAATATTAGAAGTAATCCAATTAATCTTTGTAAAGTCATTGTTTAATAGTTTAGGTTTACTGTAAATAAAAGTCCATTTAGAGTAAAGGCCTGCGTCTGTAATTATGGGCCTAATTATGTCGGTTATATGATAGTTATATGGCTGTTATATGACAGTTATATGGCTGTTATATGACAGTTATATGGCTGTTATATGGCTGTTAGGTTTCAAAGGGTGTGTTGGTTGATGAAACGGTACCAATGAAACAACACAACCCTTCATAAGTGTTGTTTAGTTTAGTATATATACGTGTAGGATTCTATAAACAATAGTTAACCCTTTTCAGTTATATCAGATTATTTAAGGGATAATTACTAAAATGGCCAAGTTACCCAATCGTTGGGCATTTTTTCCCTTAAAAAAATTTCTTATATTGACAAGTTGTCCAACGCAACTTTTAACGGGGGGACACATGGCGCGCTCATGGGACGCCAAGTGTCCAAGGTTGCCCAAAATTTGACAAAGTTGCTCAAAAAATGTCGGAGTTGCCCAAAAAATCGCCATATGTCGTCCCGAAAAATCGACACGTGTACCCCCCCCCCCCCTTTAAAGTTGCGTTGGGCAAGTGGTCAATATAAGAATTTTTTTTAAGGTCAAAAATGTCCAATGATTGGGCAACTTGGCTATTTTAGTAATTATCCCTTTATTTAAAGGGTTCAACCCCAATATTCTCTTGTTTCCTTTTCCTTATTGATTCTTGTATGATGATACACATGATGTTTGTTTTGATCATTCGATCCTGGAGATGTCAAGATTAAAGACCTTTAAACATGAAATCCAACAATAATAGCTCTTTTTCTTTGTGATCTATAACATCATTTTTACAGTACTTTGCAAATTTACGTTGGTGTTTGCCTACAGCTGCGCCATGGTTATTGAACATTACAGATTCACCTTCGGGAAGATATTCTACTTTGTTCATCCCTCTCTTTTTCCGTGGTTTTTCCATGATGAGCTGTCAAGATTAGACACCAACACATATATCATATATAAGTTTTCAAACATAAAACAATTTAGTTAACCAGAATGTAAGTACCATGGATTTAAGGTACCATCGATAATCAAATTAGTTAACACAAAGAATATGCTCATATATGACTATTTGTTCTACATTAGTTAGTGCATGCACTTTGAGCAAATAAGTGTTTACACTTCCCGATTCATAAAATAAAGAACTTATTCAACCTTGAGGACAATTACTGTCATAAACAAAGCTAGTAAATAAGCGATTAAAAATTTAAAACCATTATATGCACTTTGCTTTCAACAACAAACACTACTACAAAAAAAGGTTGTAATGACATTATAATATCAAATCAATGTCAAAATACGTTAAAGAGGAACATAAAATGAGCTCCTAAACTTGTTACAATGTTTTTCAGCAATTAGTTATCTCCCTGGTCTCAACTCTACATAACATACAATTTACCATCAATATTCGAAATCTATAAGAAACTAGTTACATCTAAAAAAAAACTTATATAATAAGCAGTTTAGATAAGCAAATCCAAACAGCCCTGTAAGTAGTTACAATAAGCAAACATGTGTCATCTTCTATAACTAATAAGCAATCTCTATAGATGAGTAATATTCACTTATACTCTGAGTTTATTATTATTATTATTATTATTATCCCCTGGAGCAGGGTGGAGTTTTTTGAAAATTATATAGGCACTATAAGAATGAGTCACATAAATAAGAGTATATGTAAATAAAATTTTCCTAAAAAAATTAAATTAAAAAATAAGGTCACAATGCAAATGAATCATTCTTAACCAAATGTTATGATTTTACCCAATAGTTTTATTAAGTTGATTCCCAAATGGTTAAGTAGTTTATTTATTATTATTATTATTATTATTATTTTTATTATAAACAACACTTTTATTAACAATAAATAGGATTTTACAAGAAATTAGTGGGAAGCCGAGAAACCAACTGGGCTCCCACACCTCTAGCAATAGCAAAACCAATCCTATTAAAAATATGAATGGCAGCCCGCGCTCCAATGTCTTGAGTCACAGAGAACCGTCGAATGCGCTTCAGGAGAGTTACTGCGTCTTTCTCAAGTTCACCAAAAGAAGAGAACGAGAAAGGGAGGAACCCATAACCGATATCTGCACATTTGGCCTCATACTTGACCCGTTTACGTTGTGCAGCTTCAATAACCGCACGCCCAGGTACAAATTCGATCATACCAGACTGTGTCAAGGGTGACGACCCCGTAAGATCAACACAAACATCAAGCCCACCATCCCAAGAGTAAAGTAGTACATCAGCTGGGCGTAAAGATCTGTCCCTATCGCCGTAAAGCCCAATATCCACCTCCTTACGAACAGATTTTCCAGAGCGAGAGCATATATCAACAAGAACATCACGCACAATGTTGTGCCGATGTTTAATGCCAGAGCGAGAGCATATATTATTATTATTATTATTATTATTATTATTATTATTATTATTATTATTATTATTATTATTATTATTATTATTATTATTATTATTATTATTATTATTAAACGTGGGTCGTAGAAGTGTGTGTCATATACTCTTTTTAACTACAAATAAATGATCAATAGACACATACCTGATATATATCTCATCAAAAAAAATATTCTCAATCACTAAAATTTTATGAGAAAAACACTAATTAATTACGCAAACTTAAATTGTAAAACTCGAAATTCAAACAATTTAATAAGCAGATCTTAAGCCAAAAGCAGAAAAACAAACATAAGTATCCATAAAAATATATAGTAATTACAACAAACTACAGATCTAATTCTAGCTTGTATGAAAAACGTGAATTAAAAAAAAGGGACGGTTGTGATACAAGTGTTTGGTGTACCTACAACGAACGGCGGCGGCGGCACTGTGGCAGAGGTGTATCACGATAGTGTGGTGTCGTTGGAGCAAGTAGAGATGTGGGTGTGGGAGTAGCAGATGGTGGATAGGATTTGTTTGGTGAGAGTGGTGAGGCGCTGGTTGTGGTGAGTGATTTTGGGCAAATGGTATAGGATTTTGTGTGTAAATTTTGGTGAAGCGGCAAATGAAAAGTTGTAATTTTGGTGAAGCGGCAGGTGAAAATTTGTATCCCGCTAAAACATTGGAGTTAAATAGATCATTTATTTACTAATAACCGATCTATTTAATTATGTTTACAACTAGAAGTTAGTTAGATCGGTCATTATCCAAGTAACCGATCTATTTAGTACACTTCCCTCTTTTTCATTTGTTAGATCGCTTTTTAAGAAAACCACTCTATTTGAAGTGATCTTTTTAAGCTTTTGTGTAGTAGAATCATGCAAATCATAAGTTACTGTACTACAAGGAAACTGACATTCAGGGTTTTCCTTATGATAAATATATTAAACTGAAAATGTTACAATTGGACCAACCATAAGTCTGGAATAAAAAAAATGAAAAGTTGATCTTGCTCTACATGAAAGAAGAACTTTATATTTGAGTCGTATTCTGAATTTTATTGAAAGAAGAACTTTATATTTGAGTCGTATTCTGAATTTGATTGTATGATGTTATAACGTAAAGATCACAACTTTATCAATCACACACACGTATAATATGTAGAAAAGAGATGAGAAAGATGGTGACTTGAGAAGTATAATATGAGGCGTATGGAATGAGGATTATATTAAAGAAGCACACACATTACACACAGAAGCACACACCTCAAATGAGAGTTTGAGGTGTATATATAGTACAATTCGTGGATGCCCTAAAGGCTTTGATGGGCTTGGGCTTGGACTTGGTTTTATACTTAAGTCTTAACTTATAACATATTAGCTTAACTAGTCCAAGGCCCAATGACTAATTCTACCTACACGACACACTATATTACATATGAGACCGACCATCACTTTTTTATAAAATTTAGAATGCTAACAATCTCCCCCCTAAGGGATGGTCGTGGTCGAATGATGCTCCATGTGATTTGGTCCTTTTCATCTTTGTTTGTTGAACTTTGTGTGTCGTTGTGAGATGTCCTTTAGCTTTGTTCCTTCATGCTTTGTGATCTTGCACCATGAACTTTTTCTTTGTTCTTTGTTGTTGTGGTTGTTCATTCTGCCTTATGCTCACTACTTCGTCTTTGTAGGTTAGCGCCTTTCCAAACATGCTCATACATCTTTAGTTCTTTGCCATTAGATAATATTTGTTGTCGCGGTTCTTTCACTTTGGAATCTTGTCACTTAACTTTGTAGATTCTTCTTTTTTGGCGTAGATCTTCCTTCTGACTGTTGCTTTCCTTTGATCTTAGGGAGAATTTCCAATTTGACTTGAGATGTATGTATGAGCTGTGGAAACTAGTTGTGGTGTTGTACTGCATAAAAAGTTAGCAACAAAACAACCGGTACTTACATACTTCGGAATTAGAGAATCGTCAACCAGCATATGTGAAACTTCCTTCTAATCTTACCATGGCCGTTCTAATCGGATACCCCCGAAAGCAGTACACAGATATTACCGACAGTANAGTACACCCACGATTAGGTGAGTCGCTGGAGATCATCCCACGACTGTAGACCGTTTGGAACCACCGAAACACTAAGCGTAACCCATAAAGAATTACCGAAGTGACCTGCTGTCAGGGCTGTTTGATGTTGACCCTGGCAGGAATTTCCGTTCAATCATTGAGAAATACATAAGTAAATTCTCTCATAAACGTTCTGGCAGATTGCTAAGATATGCGTAGGACTCTAAAGTTTATATCTGGCGTCCATTGATGTAGAACAACCAGTGTAATAATATCGTGTGTTCCTGTGAGATCTTTTAATGAATCTCTTGGCTCTAGACTCAATAAGTGCACATTTAGTCATCGGAGGAATGGAGCAGAGTACCTCCTTTTCAATATCAACACACTCGGAATGAGTGGTCAATAGATTATACAGGGTTCTCCGTGAGAATGAAACAAGGATCTTTTGAGAGATACTCGAGTGGCTAGAAGGTTTAAGTGCAGTGCGTCACTGGGTCCATGACGTCTTGTCTTCAATACCGATGTCACCTTAGTAACAATCAGTAGCAAATGAATTGAACCCGGTGTCTGACCTATGGTTGAACATATGGAGGGCTCATTTCTTTTCACCCTTTCTCATTTCATTTCCTTTTCATTCTTCAACCCCTTCTTTCCCTTTCATTCTTTACTCCTTCTTTTAATCATACCTAAGGACTTCTAATTCTATCTATTGGAATTGTCCTTGGGTAGATCCCTCCGGCTCTGGCGTATCATATGACGGTTTTTCCTAACCTTAGTCACCTTATATCACCATGACTATCCTATTGTTGCCATAAACCATTTGTTTGAAAATCTTTCAAAGTGTTTATGATTATAAAACACATTTTGTTAACACATTGAGAGTTTTGCAATTTTGAAATACTCCCCCTTCACATGTGCTCATAAGTTTTTAAGATAAATTTGCACATGCTGGGTAGAGTTGGCACTTTTGAATTGATCCACTCTTAATAGACATATACCCGAGGGACACGTTTACGTTGCTTAGTTAAAGGGATCCATTATCTGCTTTTAGGTGACAACTAGCCCTAATAACTAACTTGAAGTTGTTAACATTCCTAAAAAGGAAGTTAGACCCGTCATGGTAAACATCTAATTAAGAGTTTCTCGAATTGGTACATTTCTACTTGGATAAATCCTTTCGAATACTAACATTTGATATTTCGTCAATTCGAGAGTCAATTCTGAGTCTGTTCTGAGTCAAGTACAAGACCTTTAAGTCTTAACTGACGAGCTCGAGATTCTTCCACAACTTTTGAACATTTTTGATCACATTTAATCACGTCTTCTCCCCCTCAAAAATAGCATATCATGATATTTTTACTATCAATTGATTAAATACAAAGCATTTGGAGAGATAGACGGACTTTTTCGCATGAAATTGGAACATTTTCTTTTTGATTTTTATACTCCCCCTCAAAGAAAGCATATTGTTTAAACATAAAGTTTAAAATCAATTTTAAGAGTTTTAGAGGGAGTTTTTTCTTTGAAATACGAGTTATGTACTGAAATGTACACAAGTCATTTTGAAACGAGTTTTTGCTTGAAATCTTTTCGTTTGTTTATACTCGAACTTTTTGAAGAAGATTTCGGTAATGAACGTTCGAGTTCTGATCTGAAATAATCAGAAGTCATCAATCGGGTCCAGGTTTCGTACTGAATTATACGAAAGCCATTGTTTAAGAAAAATTAGAGAAACGACATGTTTTAGAAAACATTTAAATGAACTCTCGCTCAAGCATATGTACATATCCGTGTTATTTTTGAATAACATTTCTAGAAACGTACATAATATCGATTATACGAGAGACATGTCGTGAGAAGAATATTTTTGGATTTTTGAATTTTATATTGTTTGTGTGTTTTTGAAAATTTTCTATTTCTTATTTTGTTTTTGTTGGTTTTTCAAATTTTGTATTTTGTTTTTCAAAAATATTTACAGCGAAGCGGTTTTGAAAAAGTTTTTTCAAGAAGATTCGAGAAGACGTTCTAACTCCTCAGGGGTTAGGCTTCGCATGCCAATTCGTCGAACTAATTCGTCAAACCTTTCTTTTGGAAGGGCTTTAGTAAATAGATCGGCGAGTTGGTATTCCGTCTTAATGAAAAATAATTCAACAGTACCCTCTTCTACATGCTCTTTGATGAAGTGGTAGCGGACTCTAATATGCTTCGTCTTAGAATGATGAACGGGGTTGCACGAGATGGAATGCGGTCGAAATGAAAGCCATAATCTGTGAGCTGTGTCCGCATCCAAAGAACTTGGGCACAACACGCAGATAGAGACACATACTCGGCTTTCGCGGTTGATAGTGCAGTACAATCCTGTTTCTTTGACGACCAGCTTACTAGCTTTTCACCCAAAAATTGTGCTCCACCTTGATGTATTTTGCTGTAACTTGTCACTGCATGGTCGGCATCTCTGAAATGCTATTAGTTTAAACTCCGAATCCTTCGGGATACCAAAAGTCCTCAGTTGTATGACCGATAGAATAATTGTTATATGTTGGAGGGGGAATTGCATTAGTTAAAAGCACAAGACAGAGTTCTGGTCAATAGGACATAGTTTTAGTGTTTTTTAGTAATATACTCTCCCTAGTTCAACTAGGAGAGGTTGGATGTCTCATTTGTAATATAGGTGTGTGTGGTTTCTACCTCTTTCTCTCTCTAGAAAAACACCACACACCTTTCCCAATTCTTTAATCTAACTGATGAAGGTATCTGACTGAATCACCCCAAGATCAGCTCTATACACCAGACCTTTCCATATCTGATGCAGTAGACAATCTCCGGATGATTCTCTCTGAAAGTTTTTTACTGGTGAATTGCATTTTCTTCCG
>LBNU01008756.1:9486-34494 GCA_014162995.1 Artemisia annua
TATGATATATTATATAATATTATTGAATATCATTCGTTACAAAAAAAAAAAAAATAGGATTGCATTGTGATCTGACGTTGAAATGGATGGTAACATCAGACTTTTTGCGATCAGGAAATAACTTTAGAAACGTTGTGTTTTTTTCGATTTATTGTTGTTTCTTCAACTTTGTTAGGAAACATCGCCAAATGGAGGCTACACGCCCGATTTTGATTTTAAATGGTATTTAGATTAGTGTAATTTGTTTTCCAGGTTCCAATTTTGATCACCATGTAGTGTATCGTTTAGTGATTTTTAGGTTGTTTGTCATTGCGGCTATTCAAATGTTGATGATCAGCGATTCTTTTATTTCTTTTCACGTGGAACCTTTCTTATAAAAGAGCTTAAATTGTTTTGTCCAACCGCACCATTAGATTGGCTGAAAATGCCAACAGAAAAGAATGGTGAATTGGTCTAAACAAGCCTACGAGCGGAAAGGTTTTGGCTTCGCTGAAACTGTAACTCCATTTTAGCATTTTTTGTCGTTTGCTCAAAATTTTCCCGTCATGACTCAAATTCACGCATGATCACGCTTAGAATTGTGTGACTGTAAGTTGATTTAAACATATTTTCACTCCGATTACCGATATATAAGTTCATTGTATATAGGTTTGTTTTATATGCATGGTTGTAGTATGTCGAGTAATTATACAACTGAAGGGCTAACTAATACTGCTTATTTATATTTTGTTCTTGGAATAGGTGTCACCATGATCTACAATAATTGCGTGTCTGCGGTCTTCGTCTGTAGGTACAAATATGAAGTTGAAAATTGCTATCGCTGTCAGCTGAATTTAGTTTATTTTGAATTGATTTTTCTATTTGTTGGTATGATTATCCAGACCACCGTCGGATTATAAAGGCGGACTATACACCCTCGGACTATGTGTGAGTTGGAAATACAGCTAAAGGAGTTGAATTCAGTTGAAACGTGGAGCAAGGTTTTGTTAACCGTGAAAGCAAAGATAATTGTTATCCATCCGTATGCGCATCCGTGGGTAAGTATTTCCATATTTTACACTGTAATTTTGATTTTTTTTTTTATCATCTATTAAACTTTACATAGGGCTATTGAGACTTGAGAAAAATGAAGATTTCATAAGGTGTAACACGCCCATTTCAGCAGTGGGTGCATTTAGGTGTCGAAATGAGCATGTTTAGGTAATGAAATGATAATGAAATGTGTATGCTTGGGGGGCTGAAATGGGGGCTGAACCGGATGTGAGAATGTGGACTAAAATGGGGGATCAAATGGGTGCATTTGGGTATTTAAATGGGGGCTGAAGTATGTGTTGAAGTGGGCTGAAACGGTTATGTTTGGGTGGGTTTGGCCACATAATCTTATACGCCCAGGAATAAACTTAAATAAACACTTATTTTTCATAAGCCTTTTTTATCTGGCTTATCTTTTTTTCTTATGACCTTATTGTAACTAAAATATGGAAATAAGCGCAAAAGCTGAATAATAAGCAGGAAAAATAGGCTTCAGAAACAAAGCTATTTTGGTATGCAACCCACTTATCGTAGGATGTTTCTGTTCATCAGGAAAATTGCTGATGATGATTATAATGACAGCGACGCAGGTGCAAAAAGGGACAAGATGCACAAGAAAAAGAAGAATGAATAGGATTTACTATAGGCAAAAAATGGGCAGATTGTGTAATAGGTCAAACTGAGTAATTTCATGTGGATTTGGTTTATCTAAATCATATTTGTCTTACAATACTGAATGTGTCATATGTGATTCTAAATACTAGAATTGTTATACACTTTGTATCTGTTTATTTATTTTGCATTTATGACCCGTCGTCACACATATACCATAGCCGTCTCTACAATTCACGGGGGACGTAGTTTTATTTCTAAAGAATACAACGAGAAAAAAAACCCCGCCAGGCTGCAACGTGGCCGTCCACCGCCATGCTTGTTGTAATAAAAGTGATGTAAGTCGTGAAAAATAGTGTACTTTAAGAAAAGGTTGGGCCAGGCTTAGTTCAAAACTTTGGAATTTAGATTATTAGTCTCATAGTTTGATTAAAAATGTCCCATTTTGTTTTGTACAAAAATAAATAATAACAAGGTAAAGGCGCCCGCCGCGTTGCGGCGTAGGTTTTTGGTATATTTTTGCTACTTGATCATGTAACTTCCAAACACCCACAATGTTGCTTCTCTTTCAAAACACATTCAAAAGTAGCAATACATCGAAAAGCTTAAAGAACAGCAACCATACTAACAAAAAAAAAATTAAACTGCCAAATATAGTAGATATCATAATTTCAGAAATTAATCTTATTTATAAAACACTATTTCAAAAAATTTAAGCTTATCCGGAACTTTTTACAAACCCAAATCACACCCTCGTTGGACAAAAGGAGAAAAAGATACCAGGGCCCTTGGTGGACATTTTGCTGGACTAACATAGCCCAAACACTTGGCCCAAAAATTATACCCAAAAGAAATAATAAAAAAGGGTGCCTCAACTGCTTTAATAGTATATAGGAATACATGGGTAAAAACATTTCGTTTTGATGTCTATAAAAATGTGTGAGATATATTGTGAAATAGAATGCATATTAGTACGAAACTTCGGATTACTAGTCTCATAGTTTGATTGTGAGAAAAGGGATGAGATCCTCTCAAGTTACTTGACTCAAGTTGGGCCATTATGAACCATTGGATTCGATCCAATGGCTCAAATCTAAGTAACTTCTTTTGATTTGAGCCAATAGATCAAATCCAATGGCTCATAATGCCCTAACTTGACTCAAGTTGTGCTTACAACTTGAGAGAATCCTTGTCCGTGAGAAAATGTCCCATTTTGTGGTGTAAAAAAATAAAAAGAACTTGGGTAAAAAGATTGACGTGTGTAAAAAAACAGAGATGATTGTTTGATGACCGGAACTTGTGACCAATAAGGTTAAGACATTAAGCCCTTGCCATCAAACCAACACCTCGCCCATGTTCTCATATTCCAATTACTTCATTTATTATGTAAGTGAACTCGATCAATGAAAGACACAAATTCCAAATGTGAGTAGGTATCACTAGAAACGAGCCATACGTAGGAAAAGAAATATCTTTTAACAAGTGTAGAAGGGAGATGTTAGATGTTCACATGAAATTAGTATCTTACATTTTAACAAGTTGTAATTAATAGTAGCCAAGAAACGGAAGGGGAAAATACCAATAAAAAGATTACAAAACATCCTTTTGTACTATAAACACATTTTATTTATTTATTTTTTTTTTATTTTTTTTTTACAAGTTGCAATTATAAAAATACGTGAACTTTAATGACAATAATTAGCACTACAAAGCAACATATTATCGGACCTCTGTAACACTCTGGGTCCCGTAATTCCGCGGTAACTATTCAAATTTTTCAATTCATGTGTTGATAGTAGATGTTAATATATATAGCTAATCATGCACTATTATGGATATTGGATAATAATGAACTAGAGATTAATTCAACAACTTAATTATCATATTAACTTGCATGCATGTCGTTTTCATTTAAAGTAGTATATATAGCAATATAGCGAAGCTACTTGATCATAAAAAAACAAGTGACTGAGGAAAAGTTTTAGACTCTGATCATATGGGTTATCATAAGTCTCTTCGGATGATTTTGGTTCCGATTGTTGTCTTACTTGTATCGGTGAACTACATGCCATGCAAAGCTCAGTTGTGCCCCAAGTTTTACGATGACACTTGCCCTTCTGCACTTGCGACAATTAGAGATTCGGTTAGTTCTGCTGTGTCAAGTAATCGTCGCATGGCAGCCTTTCTCATTCGCCTTCATTTTCATGACTGTTTCGTTCAGGTTACTATACTTTCATTTATTCTCTCATTATTAATCTTTTGTCCTGAACGATTGTCTACAAAAAAGCATCATCTAAGATACTCTGTAGATGCAAATATTTTCTTAAGCTAATAAATTTTCAAACTAAACGGTCATATGTTAAGAACGGTTTGTAACAAGTGGTGGAACGCCATGATTAAGTGACTTGAAGTTACTGGACACATTGCATGAACTGATTATATCTACGAGCATGACCTACACATACAAAGTAACATACATTGAATCTAAAATTTAATAATTTGGTGAAATTCAGGGTTGTGATGCATCCATTTTGCTAGAAGGTACCGGTAGTGAGAAGGAGTCACCTATGAATGATGGTGTGTTAGGCTATGAGGCCATAGATGATATTAAAGCTGCTGTCGAGAGCGTATGTCCAGGTGTTGTTTCGTGTGCGGATATACTAGCTGTTGCAGCTCGTGATGCTTCGGTCGAGGTAATAACAAAATTATATTAGTTAATTGCTAACCCAAAGTCTAAATCTATAATTAGTACACTGATAATTAAACTAAGGTTGTGTATGATAACGATATGTGGCTTTGATCAAAATATAAATATGTAGGTGGGTGGTCCATCATGGGAAGTAAGGCTTGGAAGAAGAGACTCTATAGGTACAAACGCGTCTCAAGCTATTACTGATATTCCACGAGGGCATAATAATCTTTCTGAACTAATTGCAAGCTTTGATCGGAAGGGACTCAGCGTAAGAGACATGGTTGCATTATCAGGTTAGATCCATGTTTTTGTTAAATTTTGTCATATCCATGTTTAGGCCTTTATTATTCCTTTCAAGAATTATGATATACTTGTATAGCGGAATTTTGATTAATTATTATTAAATATAATGCATCAAATGACTGACGTAAGTTTATATTTAAAATCAGAGGATTTTACACAACTTGGCTTAAGATCGGGAAGGACCAAATAAAAACACTAAATACCATAGGAATGATCTTATGAAATCCAGCCTTTAGTTTAATCTGTTTCTGTAGTCCTGCACAACTTTTATCAAACTAATGCACATCAGTCTTACTAAAACTTTTTTTTTTTCCTGATCTACATTAGTTGCATACTTGCATCAGTCTTTCTAAAACTGGATGCAAATGTTTTTCAGCTTAAGAAAAACAGTTGTACATGATACTGTTTAGTTGATATGACCATTTTACAGGATCCGACACAACTTGTCTAATCTGAATTGTAAAATGATTGTTTTGTTGCAGGCTCTCATACAATCGGGATGGCACGATGTGTAAGATTTCGAGACAGGATATACGACAATACCTCAAACATTGATGCTAGTTTTGCAGCCAACCTTAGGAGCAACTGCCCACAGACTGCACCTAATGGTGATGGTAACTTGGAGCCACTTGATTTACAGACACCAAACACATTCGACAACAACTACTTCAGGAATCTAGTCACTAGAAGAGGTCTTCTTACATCAGACCAAGTACTCTTTAACGGAGACTCAACTGATAGCATTGTAACTGAGTACGTTGACAATCCTTCATTGTTTGATTCTGATTTTGCTACAGCCATGGTTAAGATGGGAGACATTGAACCTCTTACTGGTACTAGTGGGACAATAAGGACTCGTTGCAATACTGCTAATTAATAAAGAAAAATGTAATAAGAAAATTCTGTAAGAATTTTCTTTACTTTAAATTTACGTATTGTGTTTATAATTTAGGTCATTGTAAAACTTTTCGTTAAGAATTAAACGTTCAGCCGTTGATCGACATGCCACAACCTATTTATGCGCGCACTTATATAATTGTGTCACTCTTTTTACTTTGAAATATTTGCATTAAACTATGATAAGAACATGTGATCATTATTTTAATAAACACATAGAATACCATTTTGTTCATTTTCACTGTTCGTTCAAAAGGTTTTTGGAAATTAAATTGCTAATAGGAGGTGATAGGCAATATTAGCCGCATAATCTTTCAATTGTTTTTTATTGGCAATAGCTAGCTAGCAAACTTTTTAATATATTGCTTAAAGTTGGCTATGTAGAATACTAATCTTGATGTGGTTCACATTCTAATTTAATTTATTGCTTCATAGCATGTTCATAAGAAGAAAGGTAGTATGCCTTTAACTGTCACCTATATGGGCTATATCCACATTGTATTGCATGTATACACGTTAATTGTACTGAAAAATGTCTAGATTTACACACATTAGACAAATTCCTTATATTATTATTGTACGTTTGTGTAGAGTGTCTACATTTAGACAAATTCCATTTGTGTAGAGTGTTTAGACAAATTCCTTGTATTATTACTTGTACATTTGGTAGAGTGTCTACATTAGACAAACTCCATTTGTGTAGAGTGTCTACATTAGACAAATTCCTTATTCTATATGGGCTATATCCTACACGTTAACTGTACTGAAAAATGTCTAGATTTATACACTCTCCTATACTTTTTTCAACCATATAAAAATTTACGACACTTTACGGTTAAAAAACTAACAGTACCTCGATTGGTCCGTAATCCTACCCATTCAAGTTGTTATATTTAATAGTAAGGTAAAAGATCTCAATCAGCAGTTGAATAAATTAAGAACGAAAAGAACATTTCATGAACACAAGATACCTAGGCTAGTTAATACGGAGTATGCCAATAATGGATACGTAATTTTATATAAAGGAAAATATGAGACGTGGATGTATATGTTTTTCATTAATACGTAACACGTAGAAATGTGATAAACCAAGAAGATCTAGCCGAATATCAACAAGGAACACAAGATACCTGGACTAATTTGCAAGTATTTGAATGATTCAAATTAAAGTTAATGTTTCATTTATTGTCTTTATGTTTAAGTTTAAGTAACCAAAAGTATGTGGGGGTTGCTAGCAATAAATAAGCTAGTAAGGTCAAGAGTTCCGGAGTTACCCTTGGGAAGATTATAAATGGGTCTTTTGTAATGCTTTTGGATATGACTAAAATAACCTATGTTTTAAAACCCGGGTTGACTCGGCCGGTTTTTCGTTGACCCGGGTTGACCTGGTTTGATAAACCCGGCCGGGTCATGACTTTTTATCAAAAATAATTAACAAAATGATTTTTTCCCATTAACTTTTCTAAGTTTAGTTAAAAAGTTGAGCGATGATTACTTATCTTTGTTAAAATTTTGTAAAATAGTAGTAAATTATAGTTATGCATGATGTTAGAATCACCGATTAATATAGTTTTACTATAAACCATTATAATTTAGAACCACTTGTTGAAATATTTTGCTATATTATTATAGTCTCTATTTTTTTCATCGATTTAATTGAATGTATGAATAAAAACTAATTATTAAATATGGAAAAAGGTATATATATTTATAGAACCGGTTCGACCCGGCGGTTCAACTGGTTGAACCGGTGAACCGACGACTAAACCGGGTCGATAAAAAAACCGGCTTTTAAAACATTGAAAATAACAACTACGGTTTATTCTCACCTTAAGCAGAATACTATCCCTCTACTGCTCTACATCTTAACTAGCTTAGATTCGACAAATAAAAATGTGGGTGAGAAACTTATCGAAAAGCTAATCAAACCTATATTTATTACTCATTTATTATATACTAGACGAGTACCCGTGCATAGCAACGGGATTTTATAGTGATAGATAGTTTATTGATAAAAAAAAGATTATAGGTTATAAACGAAAAATAATAAAAGTTTGAAGATTTGGGAATTAAACATAATGTTTTTAAACCTGGTTCGACCCGGGTTGTTCAACCGGTTGAACCGTTCTGGTCGGAAAATGAGTTGATTTAAACCGGGTCAACTTGCTAGGTTGGGTCGAAAACTGGTCAAATTAAACTGGGTCAACCCACCGGGTTTGAAGCGTCCCGGGTCAACCCTGTTTGTGTTTTAATTGGTCGTATTTAATTTGAATAAAGGAAAATATGAGACGTGGATGTATATGTTTTTCATTAATACGTAACACGTAGAAATGTGATAAACCAAGAAGATCTAGTCGAATATCAACAAGGAACACAAGATACCTGGACTAATTTGCAAGTATTTGAATGATTCAAATTAAAGTTAATGTTTCATTTATTGTCTTTATGTTTAAGTTTAAGTAACCAAAAGTATGTGGGGCACTACAAGAAAAGGGCCTTTTAGTGACACCATTTTTAATGACACACAAAAAAAGTGTAAGTGCAAGTACATGTTTACTTACACTTTTAAAGAAAAATGTAAGTAAAAATTTAGTTTTGCCCACACTTTTCAAAAAGTGTAAGTAAAAGTTTAACTTTTACCCACACTTTACATAAAATATAAGCAAAAGTCTAGTTATGCCTACACTTTTAAAAAAGTGTGAGCAAAAGTCTAATTTACACACACAATTTACGTAAAGTGTGAGAAAAAGTGCAATTTTACTCACACTTTTTGAAAAGTGTAAGTAATAGTTTTATTTTTACCCACTTTTTAAAAAGTGTAAGTAATAGTTTTATTTTTACCCACACTTTTTAAAAAGTGTGAGTAATAGTTTTATTTTTACCCACATTTTTTTAAAAAGTGTAAGTAACAGTCTTACGTTTACCCACACTTTTTAAAAAGTGTGAGCAAAAGTGTAGTTTGTAAAAAAAAAAGAGAAAAAAAAAAGAAAAAAAAATGTCTACGTTTTATCTTTACTTGTTGAAAAATATAAATACGAGCCTCGTTTTTGTTTACAATATTGTTAAAATTTACGTGTATTTAAGTGAAGTTTGCATTTACCGTTGTTTTAAACCCTCGGTTGAACCGTGAACCGGTTGAGTGGCCGAAAGGCTGTTTTGAGCGAACAACCCGATTGAACCGTGACTGACCCGACGTCAATTAAAAAATCTGTTTCTAAAACATTGGCTTTTACTCTTCAAATTATTTAACAAAATATTTTATAAAAACTTTACTACTTCTAATATTTAACTAAATAATCTGATTTGACCTTTTTTTACCCCTAATAATACATTTGACCATTTATTAACTTATCAACATCTGATTTAACTTAACTCCTTTTCAACCCTGGTCGTCTACTCACTTTCCCAAATCATTTTCCCCAAATCGTCTACTCATCACTTTCCCCAAATCACTTTCCTCAAATCATTTTCTCGTTAGGGTTTATGCTTAATCGTTCTGTTTCGAAGCTCACCGTTAGGGTTTAAGCAAATGTTCGATACATAGATGTATTAGAAATCGAAGCTCAATCGTTCTGTTTCAAAGCTCACCGTTAGGGTTTAATCGTCACACAACACACCTCGTCACTTAATTCGGTAATTGCTTCCGATTTTGTTTATTTTGTACCGATTGATGTTTATTTTGTACCGTTAAGCTGTTGGTTATATTTTGTGACTCGTTGAATGTAATTTGTGTGGTGATTGATGCTATAAAGTTGATGAATATTGTGTAGGATTATAGTTAGAAGGTTATGTTTACTCGAGTGTTGGTTAGGAATATTAATAAGCATGTAGAGTGTTGAGCGTTGGCAGTTATCAACGGTTTTTGGCGTAGTAGACTGAAATTAGTTAAATATTCCTAATGCGTGAATTGTCGGAATAGAATGTTATGCTTACTCAAGTGTTGGCTAGGCAGCAGGCACATTAGGTTTGGTGCATATGAGATTGAACCTAGAAGGCCCCAACCAATAGTCAAATAATACTACTAGTTGTTACAAGTTTTGCGTATTTATATAAGTGAGATTAACTTGTACTCATGACTAGTTAATTTATTTGTATGCATTGGCGATTAAGCTACAATAGCTTAGGATATTTGATTAGGCGATTGATGCGTTATAGTTGAAACTGTGCTTGTCTTCGCAATTTTGGTCTGGTCTGATTTGCTAATAGGTATCCTGTTTTATGAGGTTTGAGTGATTTTCAATGGAATATTTTAGCTGTTATGATAAACAGATATAAGTTATACAACTAGAGTTCAGATCGATAAGTACGACAATTGGCAAGTTTAGATAGTTATGTATTTAAAAATGATGTAAAAGAAGTTCCAGTTAGGTAATAGTTGCTATGATTATGACATCGTATAACTGATTTGATATGTTGATTTGCAGTGAATAACATTAATGAGGGAAGATATAGACTAGAATCAGATTCGCCAAAGCCCACCATTAAGCCGCTAAGTGATTATATACTGAAGCATGGCTTGCTGAAGCAAAAGGACAAAGATGCGAGACTTTTGGTTGCGATCTGTGTATGTGAAATACTTCGGATCCTTGCTCCAGAACCTGGTTTCAGTGATGAAGATTTCAGGGTAAATAGTTTTACTTGAGTATAATATTAATGCTTTATTTACACGGCTGATGTCTAAAGCACATATATATCTTAGGACATCTTTCAACTTTTATTGGGTATGTTTGCGGAGCTTGCTGATACCAAAAGTCGATATTATTCAAGGAAGGTAGAGCTATTGGAGACTATCGCAAAATATAATTTCTGTGTGCGAATGCTCGATATAAGAGGTGAAGATTTATTTATGAAGATGTTCAATATATTTTTCAGTGTTATAAGGTATGTTACTTATGCTTGTTCAATATAATCTGGCGTTAGTGCAGTGAGATTAGAAGTGAATTAAAGGTATCCTAATGTAACATAGAATGCACTGAGAAATTAATTGAACAGTCCAAGATTGGTTATAGATGTTAGGAGGGGAATGACTTTATGCTCAGATCTTGGTGGATATCTAACAGTGCAAGTGAAAGTACATGTTTATCCACAATAGGAGTGACATTTCTGCGACTTCACATGGCTTAAACAAGACGTTCACTTGGTTATAGCTGTTACCAGGTTTTTAAAGGTCACGTGTTGATAATGAATTTGATGATGTTTATCTCGTGACAACACTAGACTCGATCCCTTTGGAAGCTTTTACTCTTCAGGTAATGATTTTGTAAATCATTGATTCATTGATTTACTTTGAGAAACAATCACATAGGGTTGACCCATTAAAAACAATATTGTTATATTTCCTTGTAGGAATCTGAAGTTTCAGCCGTTAAATTTATCTCAGTTGAAGAGTACAAGCACTTATATGCTAACGGAGACCCTCATCTTTAAGGGAATGGTTAAATGGACATGGTGAAATATCTGAGTTGGACATGTTAAAATGGAAATATTATTCGATAAATAAGAGTCCATGGTAAGATAATGCCCCTAGAAGTACTATAGCATATATCCAATATGATCTTCTCATATTACTGTACTTGTCACTCTTTCTGATATGTGATATCAAAAAGTTGAATTTTGTGTGTGTATTCTGCAGGCCTTGTCTTGATGAAAATGAAGCGTTTTTGACAACTACAGACTCTGCTGTAAATTTGCTTCCTAAAGCAACAAAACCAGTGGTTGGTTGGAAAGGTGTTGAATATAAAGCTGCAATTCCCATCTTGAAACCACCTGGTGCCAGCTTCTATCCTCCAGAAATGGATAAAATGGTTTTTTTTTTTTNTGCATAGTTTCTACAGGAGTTAAATCAGGTGTTAATGATATTACTATCAATAAATCAGGTGTTAATCATCATCATACTTCAGGTACTTGTTAATTCTTACAATTTATATACGTGCAGTTACTTCAGCAAACGGTAAATAATACTTGCAAGCGCTTTTAACTGTTATTGAATGTGCAACTTTCACAGGAAACAAATCAGTTGTCCTAAAATACTTGGAAGCCCTTTAATTGCTGTCAACAAATCAGACGCAAATCGTCGTCATACTCCAAGTAATTGTTTAGTTCATCAGTTTTATAAGTGCTTCGATAAGCCTTAAACTTACGAGTGGCAAATGGGTCGGTTTGGGTCAAGTGGGTTTTGGGTCGAATGGGTCATGGGTCAAACAGGTCATCCTTTAGAAATGGGTCAAAAGGGTGGTGGTCAAAACGAATTGATCTATTTCAGTACCAAAAACTATAAATAAGTTAAATTCTAACCCTTTTCATGACCCATTTGACCCACTGAGAATTCAACAAGAAAAAACTAAATGACCCGAATGACCCAAATAACAAGTACCCAAATTCTAACCCATGATGATGAAAATTTTACCCACCTGAGCAGTTTTTCTACATGCAATATTTACAGGAAACAATGAAGAATTGTGATATGGTACCTTAAACACAGATATGTGGTTCTGCTAGTAAGCGACATGAGCATTGCGAAGACCGAGCATGACTATTTTCTTCTTTTTTAGCTCATTTAGAGTTGGGCAAAATACTTGCATTTCATACTTGAGAAAGATGTTCATTTCTTGTTTGTGGTTAGGCAAAATACTTGGTCTATATCGATTTATGGCTGAAATAATAAATAGGTTTGAATCTCAGTTTTTTGTTATTAATTACAAGTTGTTCATGTGTTAATTTGGAATATAGTAGACTAACATGGGTACCTGCTGCCAGTAGCAGAGCAATGAAGAGAATAATATTAAGAGTAGCCTATAGTGACACATTTATGTGCCAGAAAAAGTCTCAACCTTTTCTGACACATTTATGTGCCAGAAAGTGTCAGGAATCTCTGTCACTATATACTTTTACCGCCTGACTTTTTATTGACACTTTTTATGAGTGAAGGTGAAAAAAAAAAGCAATTAGTGACAGTTTTTTTGACATCTTATGACACTTTTTGTGTGTCACTAAAAGACTTTTTTCTTGTAGTGGGGGTTGCTAGCAATAAATAAGCTAGTAAGGTCAAGAGTTCCGGAGTTACCCTTGGGAAGATTATAAATGGGTCTTTTGTAATGCTTTTGGATATGACTAAAATAACCAATGTTTTAAAACCCGTGTTGACCCGGCCGGTTCAACCGGTTGAACCGGAAACTNTAGTGGGGGTTGCTAGCAATAAATAAGCTAGTAAGGTCAAGAGTTCCGGAGTTACCCTTGGGAAGATTATAAATGGGTCTTTTGTAATGCTTTTGGATATGACTAAAATAACCAATGTTTTAAAACCCGTGTTGACCCGGCCGGTTCAACCGGTTGAACCGGAAACTGACTCGGAGACCGGGCCGGATAGGACCGGATTTTTGCTTGTTTGAAAACCGGATTGAACCGCCGGTTTTTCGTTGACCCAGGTTGACTTGGTTTGATAAACCCGGCCGGGTCATGACTTTTTATCAAAAATAATTAACAAAATGATTTTTTCCCATTAACTTTTCTAAGTTTAATTAAAAAGTTGAAGCGATGATAATTTATCTTTGTTAAAATTTTGTAAAAAAGTAGTAAACTATAGTTATACATGATGTTAGAATCACTGATTAATATAGTTTTACTATAAACCATTATAATTTAGAACCACTTGTTGAAATATTTTGCTATATTATTATAGTCTCAATTTTTTTCATCGATTTAATCGAATGTATGAATAAAAACTAATTATTAAATATGGAAAAAGGTATATATATTTATAGAACCGGTTCGACCCGACGGTTCAACCGGCTGAACCGATGAACCGACGACTAAACCGGGTCGATAAAAAAACCGGCTTTTAAAACATTGAAAATAACAACTACGGTTTATTCTCACCTTAAGCAGAATACTATCCCTCTACTGCTCTACATCTTAACTAGCTTTGATTCGACAAATAAAAATGTGGGTGAGAAACTTATCGAAAAGCTAATCAAACCTATATTTATTACTCATTTATTATATATATATATATATATATATATATATATATATATATATATATATATATATATATATATATATATATATATATATATATATATATATATATATATATATGGGGATAGCTTAGCTACAATTTTTGTAGCCAACTGGCTACAATCCTTTACAAAAAATACACTAGCAATAAATCAGGGACCCAAAGAAAAGAATCAGGACCCACAAAAAGAATCAGGGACCCGCATTTTATAGCTCAAAATTGTAGCCAATTAGCTACAATAAATTGNAAGGTGATATTGTTGTAGCTCGAACCCATGCTCAAGCTAAGTGACATTGAATTATAGGTCATAACGAAAAGCTCAAACTATTATATGACCAAGAAACTTGAGCTTTTCTTGATAACCGGCAATGCTAGTCGGCCCAAAGGCCTTGCCCCAAACTTTGATACAATACTTTAGCTTAAGGGGATAGCTTAGCTACAATTTTTGTAGCCAACTGGCTACAATCCTTCACAAAAGATACACTAGCAATAAATTAGGGACCCAAAGAAAAGAATCAGGACCCACAAAAAGAATCAGGGACCCGCATTTTATAGCTCAAAATTGTAGCCAATTAGCTACAAAAAATTGTAGCTAATATATTCCCTATATATATATATATATATATATATATATATATATATATATATATATATATATATATATATATATATATATATATATCGAATATCATTCGTTATAGGAATTGCATTGTGATCTGACGTTGAAATGGATGGTAACATCAGACTTTTTGCGATAGGAAATAACTTTATGGAACTTCAACTTTGTTAGGAAACCATCGCCAAATGGAAGGTACACCGATTTTGATTTTAAATGGTCATTTAGATTAGTGTAATTTGTTTTTCCAGGTTCCATTTGATCACCATGTAGTGTATTCGTTTAGTGAATTTTGGTTGTTTGTCATTGCGGCTATTCAAATGTTGATGATCAGCGATTCTTTTATTTCTTTTCACGTGGAACACTTCTTATAAAAGAGCTTAAATTGTTTGTCCAACGCACCATTAGATTGGCTGAAAATGCCAACAAAAAGAATGGTGAATTGGTCTAAACAAGCCTACGAGCGGAAAGGTTTTGGCTTCGCTGAAACTGTAACTCCATTTAGCATTTTTGTCCGTTTGCTCAAAATTTTCCCGTCATGCTCAAATTCACGCCATGATCACCTTAGAATTGTGTGACTGTAAGTTGATTTAAACATAATTTCACTCACGATTACCGATATATAAGTTCATGTGTATATAGGTTTTTGTTTTATATGCATGGTTGTAGTATGTCGAGTACATTATACAACTGAACGGCTAATCTATACTGCTTATTTATATTTTGTTCTTGGAATAGGTGTCACCATGGATCTACATATAATGCGTGTCTGCGGTCTTCGTCTGTAGGTACAAATATGAAATTGAAAATTGCTATCGCTGTCAGCTGAATTTAGTTTACTTTTGAATTGATTTTTCTATTTGTTGTGTATCGATTATCCAGAACCACCGTCGGATTATATACGGCGGACTATACACCTCGGACTATGTGCGTTGGAAATACAGCTAAAGGAGTTGATTCAGTTGAAACGTGGAGCAAGGTTTGTTAACCGTGAAGCAAAGATATTGTTCATCATCCGTATGCGCATCTGTGGGTAAGTATTTCATATTTTCACTGTAATTTTGATTTTTTTTTTTATCATCTTATTAAACTTTACATAGGGCTATTGAGACTTGAGAAAAATAAGATTTCATAAGGTAACACGGCCATTTCAGCAGTGGGTGCATTTAGGTGTCGAAATGGGCATGTTTAGGTAATGAAATGATACTGAAATGTGTATGCTTGGGGGGCTGAACCGGATGTGAGAATGTGGACTAAAATGGGGGATCAAATGGGTGCATTTGGGTATTGAAATGGGGGCTGAAGTACGTGTTGAAGTGGGCTGAAACGGTTATGTTTGGGTGGGTTTGGCCACATAAGCTTATACGCCCAGGAATAAACTTAAATAAACACTTATTTTTCATAAGCCTTTTTTATCTGGCTTATCTTTTTTTCTTATGACCTTATTGTAACTAAAATATGGAAATAAGCGCAAAAGCTGAATAATAAGCAGGAAACATAGGCTTCAGAAACAAAGCTATTTTGGTATGCAACCCACTTATCGTAGGATGTTTCTGTTCATCAGGAAAATTGCTGATGATGATTATAATGACAGTGACGCATGTGCAAAAATGGACAAGATGCACAAGAAAAAGAAGAATGAATAGGATTTACTATAGACAAAAAATGGGCAGATTGTGTAATAGGTCAAACTGAGTAATTTCATGTGGATTTGGTTTATCTAAATCATATTTGTCTTACAATACTGAATGTGTCATATGTGATTCTAAATACTGGATTTGTTATACACTTTGTATCTGTTTATTTATTTTGCATTTATGACCCGTCGTCACACATATACCATAGCCGTCTCTACAATTCACAGGGGACGTAGTTTTATTTCTAAAGAATACAACGAGAAAAAAAACCCCGCCAGGCTGCAACGTGGCCGTCCACCGCCAGGCTTGTTGTAATAAAAGTGATGTAGGTCGTGAAAAATAGTGTACTTTAAGAAAAGGTTGGGCCAGGCTTAGTTCAAAACTTTGGAATTTAGATTATTAGTCTCATAGTTTGATTAAAAATGTCCCATTTTGTTTTGTACAAAAATAAATAATAATGCTTGGGTAAAAACATTTCATTTTGATGTCTGTAAAAATGTGTGAGATATATTGTGAAATAGAATGCATAGAATGCATATTAGTTCGAAACTTCGGATTACTAGTCTCATAGTTTGATTATATTAGGTTTTGAAAAAGTGAGTATTAGATCTGGATATATAGAAGCAGATCAGCAATGTTATGCAACATAAATTCTCCTATATGTAACGATGCATCGAAGTATGTCTTTTGGGACTCGGTTCATCCGACAGAAAAGGGCATATCATTATGTATTTTGATTTGACCTGCTATGGATGAGATAAGCACCACTTCAAGCGGGCGCGAGCTCCGTTAGAATATTAGAAGAGAATGTGAATTGAATTGGTTAAAACCGGATAATCATCACTTTCATTAATGGTATGAAACCTTAAATATTAGTTTAAGTGATAACTCACATAAACTCAAACACATAGACTAACATGACTCAAACACATATATCGTAACACGACTCAAACACATATCCTAAACATAATATACAACGATAGTTATCCTAACCAATTTCAAAGTCCTTGTTATGCCTGAGATGCTTGAAACAAGGGACGATGTGTGAACAAAGCATGTGTCAGTTGCCCCAGTTTGGCATGTTGTTTATTATGTTTAAGATATGTGCTTGAGTCGTGTTAGGATATATGTGTTTGAGTCATTTTAGGATATGTGTTTAAGTTTATGTGAGTGCCATAAGTCCAACTTGTAACAAGTTTTTTGTGGGCTGCTTCTGGGCCTTTGTAATTCATTAGGAGAGTAGAACGTTAAAGAAGTCATTAGTTTTAAACCTTGGTAGCTTTCGTTCTTCTGATTTCCATGTTCACGTTTGCTCTTTTTTTTTTTCTTCTTTGTATGCCATGTGGTGTTATTATTTAGTATATGCAAAGACCTATCGATCAATATAATTATCCCGTTCACATTCATTCACCATCCTAATCTTGTAGAATATCACATTTTTTACACCTCTAAACAACCTTTCCAAAGCTACCCCATTGAAACTTCCAATTGATCATGTTCTACCCAATCTCAATCCTAACTGTCACCCCCAAATACCTTGTTATCAAAGTAAGGAATTGCGAGGCAAGACAAATCCAAGAAGCTAGGATCGAGCTAAGCTTTAAGAGCATGATGTACAGATGGTTTGAAGACAAAAATCTTACTGATTTAGCATTTCAAAAGTGACTCTTTTAATCTGAAACTACAATTTCATATGAAATACATTTAATATGATTTTCCACTGAAACAAAATAAAACATTAAAACCAACGGGTAAATATAAAAGACCAAAAGGGTCAAGTTTGGGAACATAGATATTAAAAATTTTGTGCCTGACAATTGGGCTAATCGTCATAAAATGGAAATGCTATTTTGTAACACATCCATCCGATTAATCTGCTAGCTTTCAATGCATGTGCAACAGCTAATGTAAGTTTAAACTAGTCACTAGTTATATACTACATTTATCATTTGAACCATCTTTACTCGTGCTGTTGCTTAGCTCCATCCATAAAACTTATCGGCCAACTACTACTCTACATGCTCCACATCATGACTACATGATAACATCAAATACTTTGGACATTTTTGTGTTAATTTTCCCCTAACATGTTTATCTTTTGTATTATTTTGCGAGGATATATACTCTTATTTGTTTACATTATGTTTTCAAAGCAAAGATGAGCGCATGAACGAAAAGACGCGGAATTGAAAGGTTCTTAATGAAGATATTTGAAGTATGTGGAATTAGCACCAACTATGGCATAGAGGTACTCTCTACCTATGCCGTAGCACTTACTGAAGACCAGTTCACGATTACCAAAGACCTACGGCGTAGTCGACATCTCAACTACGACGCAATGACTACATGATAACATCAAATACTTTGGACATTTTTGTGTTAATTTCCCCCTAATATGTTCATCTTTTGTATTATTTTGCTAGGATATATACTCTTATTTGTTTACATTATGTTTTCAAAGCAAAGATGAGCGCATGAACGAAAAGACGCAGAATTGGAAGGTTCTTAATGAAGATATTTGAAGTATGCGGATTTAGCACCAACTACGGCATAGAGGTACTCTCTACCTACGCCGTAGCACTTACTGAAGACCAGTTCACGATTACTAAAGACCTACAGCGTAGTCGACATCTCGACTACGACGCAGTTGCCAATTACAAAGATTACGGCGTAGTTAAAGCTTAAATTATATTGGATAAACACATTTATGTGTTGGAATCCATCAACAGAATGAAGGAACACAAGGGCCTAAGTTGAAACATTGTTATTAAGAAGGAGATGAAAAACTGAAGAAACTACTCCATAGCAGGCTGAATCAGCTAGGCCCTAGTTTATTATTTACACTAATTACGCCCTAGCCGGAAGAATCAGCTATGCCCTAGCAAAATATTTACACTAACTACGACCTATTTTTATAATTTGCTACGCCGTAGTTGATTCAAACCCTATAAATAGTGGCCGAATTCTGCACTATCCATCATCTCTTTTCCTCCCTTTCAAGGGGGCGATTAGGGCACCATCTTAGAACATTTTCCAACAACAACCAACCATTTTTCAAGGGAGAATTTACGTGCAATCACCATCATTATTAGAGGGGATGTAAGTTCCGACCGTCCGCATCCCGTTAGACTAGTCTAACTTAGTAGAGGCGCTTAATGACTCTTGCATCTCGTAGGCATAGCGACCCTCCGATGAACTCTTGCAATTTAAGGTTGTAAGAATAGGGCAAGGTGTAAGATAGGTTAGATGATTTGACCATCTATGTCTACCGACTTAAATCCCCAGATAAAACAATAGGATGCATTTAATTAGAAAACTTGTCATGATAATAACAAGAGTAGTAACTATGTTAAACTGCTTCTCTCTACTGATTCCCTTCGTTTATTTTATTTTCTTTCATTATTTGGTTTTATTAGTTTAATTAATACTTAAATCATAAAACCCCTTTTTAAACGTGACACTAAACTTAAATAGATTCCACACGCATAGCTCTTGGGACGACCTCGGCTTTACCATCTAGCTATACCATACACGACCGGGTACACTGCTCGATAGTGCATTAGGTAGAGCTTAGGTAAACGAGCAACTTATAAATAAGAAAACCTGGTCGGTAAATCCTGCATCAATTTTTCGGCGCTGCTGCCGGGGAGCTATTTAGGATTTTATTTAAGTTTTCCTTTTAATTGCTTTTTAGGAATTTTTGCTTTCTTTTCTGTTTTTGTTTGTTTTTGCATTTCAGGAGATGGATATTGATAACATGACGTTAAATGAATACTTAAGAGTATGAGCATGAGAATGAATAAACATTAATGAGGAATCTCTGATCTAGGAGAGCTACCACCAGATCACGTCCCTTTAAATCTTCCTTCCAAACAACGCGAGTCCGCGACCATTCACCAACACCGGATTTACATTTCCCAATATGAAGAACAAAGTGGATATTGACAGCATGAGTATGGAGGAGTACGATTTGTACATGTCTACATATTATCCAATGACGTATGGAGGGAGGAATCCGAATTATGGCATTAAATCCCAAATTTATGATCTATCGACATATACACCTAATCCTCATCCAATAAGAGAGGAAATTCATAATGGGTGTGACAATGAAGAATTAGTGGATATTGACCATGGGAATGGTGATCTTCTTAACCTTTCTATCTCTCCCATTACTAATGTTCTTTCTAGAATTTTTGAACAGGGTGTCGATATTGTCCAAGTCAACACTACAAAGGAGAGAGTGGAGGTTCGAGAGGAATGTGATATGAATGACATTTGGAACATCAATGTTGAGGATGTAGAAAGGCTTAGGCGACTACTTACACCTCCCGTGCAAGACTAACCTTTCCAAAAACCAGTGATGATGTGGAAAACTAGAAGGGGGGGGGTTGAATAGTTTTACGTCTTTTTCGTTTTATAAAAACTTGCTTCTAAAGTATAGATTAAGTTTACGAAAACTTTGTTTCTAAAATATATAATTGAGTTTATTTCTATAGTTGTTTGAAAACCACTCAATTAGATTGTTGAGTAAAACTACAATGTTGTTTATTTCATATATGTATGTTTATATTTTTAGTTTGTTTATATGAAATTGATTTGTGAATGGATCTTAGTTTGATCTTTATGTGAAATTAATATATGCACAATTTAAGCTATCTTAACTAAATGCAATATGTAAGTAAGTAAGCTAAGTGATGAATGAGAGATGGAAAGACCAAACTGAGAGACAAAGGATTTATAGTGGTTCGGCTACAAGGACACCTTCCTTGCCCTACTCCACTCCCCGAGCACCGAACTCGAGAGTTTTCTTCACTAAGTCAATATGCTCCCTTATGGCAGAGAAAACCGTACACGCCTTAGCTTACACCAATTTAACGACACAAAGCTAAATGTCGAGTTCTAATCGTAGCTAGAACTAATCTCACAACTTCAATCACACGACAATTTCTTCACACCTTTCAACGCCTTCTAGACTTCTTCACAACTCTTGTTTCTTCACACCTTCACAACTTCTATCTATTCACTACTTCAAATCTTCTATGTCTTCACAACTTATATTCTTCTAAGTCTTCACACCTTCAATACTTCTAAGTCTCTACTCCAAGGCTTCTGTTTATACACCACACCAAGATTACTACTTCTTTAAGGCTTTTATGTCTCCACTACTTCTAGGCTTTTAACTATTCACAACTTTAGGGCTTCAACTTCTTTACTACTTCAAGGCTTCTATACTATGGTACGGCTTCTATATCTTTACTACTAATTACTACTTCCAATATCACTACTTCTTATACTTCCTACCACTAATCCTATCCACCTCTATTTCTTCACTTCTTATACCACTTCACACCTTCAACAAATCTATATCCTACATCTAAATCTAATTAATGAATATACACACCCTATACACCAAAGAATGAATGATTTACAAGATGAAATGGACAAACAACTTAGATAGCAAGATGATACTAAGTTGTAATACTTCTAGTCTTGATTGATAGAAGTATTCTTCTCTTTGCACTTGAGTGTTGAAGCTTGAATCACTTTGAAACAAAGATTTATGTATATATGATCAAAGGATTTTAGAGGATAGAAATGGAGGTTTAAATCAGGTTTTTAGTGCAAAAAGGTGAGAAAAATATGTGGAATGAACCAGTATTTATAGGCCAGAAAAATACTGTTCTGGAGCGTGCCGGTCCCCTTAATTGAGGGGCCGATCCCCTTAATTTTAAGGGGGCCGCCTAGTGAATTAAGGGGGCTGCCCCATCCAGAACGTTGGAGGTTTTTGTCCTTTTGTGGGGAAGGTTTTTCTGGTTCATTTTTGCCATTTTTGGTTGAAAATTTGAATTCATATATTAATAATGAATTAAACATATTCTTTTAATTCCAAAAGTGTTTTATAAAAGATATAAAATGTTTTGTGACATTTTATAAAAATCTAGTGATTAAGATAATATTCCTTTGATCATATAATGCATTAGACACTTTGTTTATTCATACCTTAAGTGATTAGATGGTAAAAGTGAGCATTTACTACTAAATACTTGTTAATGTCATAATCTTTGGTTTGATGAGTTTTCGTTTTGTGATTATCAAAACATAGAGATATCGAAAGATATGAATAACGTTTTTAGGCATTATTTATATCAACAATCTCCCCCTTTTTGATGATTACAAAACCTAAACTCATTAAATCTAAAAATTAGTTTTTAGACAAGTATTTAGTGAGTTTATATTCACTTCTCCCCCTTTTTGTAGAATCAAAAAGGTTTAAGCGAATAAGTTGAGAGGCTCCCCCTTGATGTGTGCTCCCCCTCATTTGAGGGCACCAGGGGTTCGAGCTATGGAATACTTGCAAGAAAAATATTAGCAGCACAAGCATACATACATACATACATACATACACACACACACACACACACAAATATATATATATATATATATATATATATATATATATATATATATATATATATATATATATATATATATATATATATATATATATATATATATATATATATATATATATATATATATATATATATATATATATATATATATATATGTATATATGTATATATATATATATGTATATATCTATATATGTATATATCTATATATGTATATATCTATATATATATATATGTATATATATATATATATATATATATATATATATACGTATATATATATATATACGTATATATAATATATATATATGTATACATATATATATGTATATATATATGTATGTATATATATATATATATGTATGTATATATATATATATATATATATATATATATATATATATATATATATATATATATATATATATATATATATATATATATATATATATATATATATATATATATATATATATATATATATATATATATATATATATATATATATATATATATATATATATATATATATATATATATATATATATATGTATATATATATATATGTATATATATATATATATATATATATATATATATATATATATATATATATATATATATATATATATATATATATAGGGTAGGGTTATTTTCAGAACCAAAAAAAGGTCGAGAACTGCGAGAACCAGCATCAACCAATCAGATTTTTTTTGAATATTTATTTTATTATTTAATTCAAAGGGGTATAATAGTAAAATTACATTTAAAAAAAATTGAATTTTTTTTTGATAAAAACGTTTTTATAGTTCCTAAATTTTAGGTGGTTTGTTTTTTTTGTTTTTTGTTTTTTTTTAATTAATTCGTTTTCCTAACATGCATCATTTCAAAAAATAGGTGTGCATATGTGCACTGTTTGTAACGTAAGCACAAGTGTTTTGAATAGTCTTCATGTTAGGTTTTATATATTCAAGACGCATATGTCAAGTAAATTAACAAAGATTGAATGTTCTATATGCATACAATGAAAAAAAAAGAATGTACTATATTCTTCTAAAAAAATGTTATATATATTGCTAATTATATACATGTGCAACCATCATTTTATACAACATTGGCCTCAAATAAGTTATGCACATATATTTGCATTGTCTTTGTTCACCAGGTGGGCGTACTCTTGAAGCATGCACATGTATTTTCATCGTCTTTGTTCACTAGGCATACGTAGTCTTCAACCATGCACATGTATTTTCATCACCTTAGTTCACTAGGCATACGTAGTCTTTAACTATGCACATGTATTTTCATCTTAATTCAATAGGTACAAGTAGTCTTCAACCATGCACATGTATTTTCATCGTCTTATTCACCAAGTACCCATAGTCTTGAGCCATGTAAATTTATTTTTAACGTCTTGGATTTCATCATCGTCTTCAACAAATCTACAAGTATATTCAAATATAAAAAACAAATTGGTTAGAAGTTAGAACCAACAAAATGAACAAATCAACAAAATGAAATACATATGCAGAAGATTTAAACTAATATCTCTGTGCAAAATAGGCAACTTCTTTTTAGAGTAACACATATGCACAATCTTTTCTATAGTAAATTATGCAAACTTTTTTTTAGCATAACTAACTAACATAACACATACGCTCAATGTTTGACTATACCAAATGATGTAAACAAACTTTTCAAATATGACAACAAACCAAACACATATGCACGCCTACCGGCAAGCCTTTTTTCTTTTTCTCTTTTATTTCTTTTTTTTTAATTAAAAAAACCTAGTTTTATTTTCAAAAGATACAACCAACTATAACAAATTTGCACACTAACTATAACACATTTGCGCTAACTGTCACTTTACAAACTTTATTTATATTAATTAAAATTTTCTATTACCTGGTAAAACCAATACCAAGCCAAAGATACAATTGGTCCACCATGTATGTGATCCAACCGGAAAGAAAGTACACCATGGTTCATTAAATTAATCTACCCTAAATATAACATAATGTTGAAGAACACAAATTAACAACTTTCTCCTACATGACAAAGTTAGTTTTAAAAAATTAACAGATCTGAAAATATTAATTAAAAAGAAAAGTCTATACTAAAACACAACAAAAATCATGTTTGTTTCACACATATTAGAGCCAAATCGAATTTAAAATAACTTACAGTATTTGTAAATTCACAACACCCAATTTGGTTTATATTATACTATTGTGTCACCAATTAAGATTCAACACAATAGCTTCATTCCATCGTAAACACCATTTATTATAACGCAAATAATAATACTATAAATCATGACAATGATTTTTGATTCATTCACTAGTGTTTTTATGCAAAACAAAATCAAAATACCATACCTGTCATACGTTGGTTCGGGTAAAAACGACTGATTTTTTTTGGATTTATGCTAGTGGCGGCTCAGTTTAGGATTAGGGTTGAAAGAGAGGTTTGAGTGGAAAAGTAAGAGAGGGATATGAGAAATAGATTAGTAACTGCTCCTATTTTTGTGTTGATTGATGTTTGGTGGATTTACATAATTGCCCTTTAATTTAATAAAAATTATCAGACGAAATTATTCTTATTTACCATAATGCCATTTCATTTTCATCCATTGATTTTTTTGATCAAAGGCTATCGTTGGTTCTCGCAGTTCTCGACCTTTTTTTGGTTCTGAAAATAACCCTTCACTATATATATATATATATATATATATATATATATATATATATATATATATATATATATATATATATATATATATA
>LBNU01008756.1:36882-50673 GCA_014162995.1 Artemisia annua
GCCCGCCCAATGGGCGGGCATGCTTTGTGATTCGCACTAATCATGTGATTTTAGTTGTATTTACATTTGTAAGCCCAATGGGCGGGCATGCTTTGTGATTCACACTAATCATGTGATTTTAGTTGTATTTACATTTGTAATTTTTGGGATTATTATTATTATTATTATTATTATTATTATTATTATTATTTTATTATGTTTTTTGTATGTTTAATATGTTTTGTAGCCCGGTAGTCTTCATGCATTACTCATATTTATCCCTTTCTTTTTTAAGTATATCAACAGAAAGATGGTAAAATAGTTTTGTGATTTGCGTTTAAAGAAGAGTAGCAATGGGGTTTTAAACTGTGGCATAAATGATGGACGGTTGAAGAAAAGAAAAAAGCAAGTAAGCAAGCATTGGTTTTAGATGGAAAAGATGAAAATGAGTATGGTCGGACTAAGCCGTCTGTTGATTTAGGTTTGACTCAAAAAGTTAAATTGTACGCCCAACGGGCGGGCAGACTTATTTTACTATAGCGAAAGAATGATGGTATTAATGTTGTGTAAATTGTTTTCAACACGCTTTATTGTGTAAATTGTTTTCAACATGCTTTATATAATGTGATTTTTTTTTAATTTTTTGATTCTAATTATAATCCAAATATATATAATGGATAAATTACGTTAATTTTTTTATTTTTATATATAACATGAATATATACGATATATTTCAAAAAAAAGATAGATTAGTATTTTGTGTTAGCATTTAATGTATTTAAAGTCAAATATATTACATATAAATCTTCATATAATTTCCTTTTTTAAAAACACGATTTGTAAATTTAGATTTGCTTTATATTTTTACCTACATTATAAAAAGAAAACCAAATTGTATTCTTGAATCCCTAATTTTTTTAAGCCGTCATTCTACAAAAGTATCAAACATGAACGATAATTCTTCATCGAAGGAAATTGCCAATCAAAAAAACGACACTGAACCAATAAACAACGATGGTATTTTTTTTTACATCTGTTAATCCAATATTATTGTTTGAAGTATTTTGTCAAACAATGATTATTTCTTTGTGTTTATATAATTTACAGATGTAACTGAAAGTGGATCGCTCGTTGATTGGATTAAGAACTATTTTGGAAGTCGGTTAATCAGTGTTCGTGACATGATAAAGCTAATATCAAAATTGGCAAAGGCATCAGCATTAGTTGAGCAGATGAAGGCTTCTGGACATGATATTGACGACGAATACATGATTGATTTAGGATTTTTTTTTGGATGATTAATTTTTTTTTGAAAAACTATAATTTATCTTTGTATTAAGTTTTTCTTATTGCAACCAATAACATTTACTTTCAAGTAATTTGTCTAATACATTTTAAATCTTTATTTACTTTTATTCATATTATATTGTTTAGTTTTTAATTGTTTTTTATATTATTTTATATTACCTACACCTAATCTCCATTAAAAAAAGTAAAGCCTCTTGGATCAATAAAATCCGTTCCAACCATTCTCTATAAGCGACGCATCGCCTGCTAATATAGAATGTGAGTTTGTTTTTTAATATTGATTTAGGGTTACTGTTAGTAAGATAATATAGAACCTGAATATGGTTTTTTAGGTTTTTTAACAAGCGTGTGTAAGTTTACGATCATGTTTTTAGTTCTTGATTATCTGTATTTGGATAGATACTGTTATTTTTGATAATGCATGTAGTTATCGTTGTTTAATTTTAAAACCCCCAATAAGTAATTGTCATTGCATGCTTTTATGGTTCTCAATTTTGAAAGCCCTATATTGTTTATGTGAATGGTTTTAGATTATGGCTACTGCTATTACTTTCCCAGTCCTAGTAATATGTGTTATAGATTGTAAAAAGATTTTTTTGGTTGTAAACTGTAATGCAATCCATTATTTATGTTACTTTTGAACAACGATTACTGTATTTAAGTTGAAAATGTAGTGAATAAGGTGTATTAGTTTAAAAATTGCGACATCGATGAAGATTTTGATATTATATATAGAAAGGAATGGAGAGAGTATGTAGAAGTGAGTGTCCATCAGATTGGGTGTTTTTGTTTTTGGTTATTTTAGATTATTTAAATGATAATTTTCACGTTAATGTTGCCAATAGATTGTTATAAGCATCCTGCATTTGTATATTGTAATATAATTCATTATTTATTTTATTTTTTAACAGCTGTTTTTATGTTCAAGTGTTCTGTCTTTGGTTTACAATAGAATGCTGTTTCTTTCAACAAATTATGCCCTTAAATGGCACTGCTGTTATGTAACTTTAAATTTGTAGAACCTTACAGATGGCCTTTTTAGTTAAGTTAGAAAATGGCAGTGAAAGTGGTTTGAAAGTTCCATTAAATTTGTTTGAACTCACCGAACGTAAAGGTGGTTAATACGGTGTATGAGTTTAAGATTCAGGTCATTGATGGTGAATCTGGTCTCATATATGGAAAGGAATGGAAAAAGAGTGTAGAAGTTACTGGGCTTAAGGAGGGTTGGGTTGTTTTATTTGACATTAGGAATGCTCAATACGTTCTTGTCAGCCATTTTGATAAGCATGGTAACTGTGTTAATGGATCTAGAATGATAGCGGATGGAATTACACTGACCAGATGTGTTGCGCAGACATCAATGATGAGTTTTTCAAGACAGGTATAATTTAAATTCCATGTCTTTTAAGTCTGATAGCTAACAAACTTAGTTGATGATTTATATTTAACCTACTTACATCAGTTTGTATTATTCATTTGTAGCTGTTGCTTGAAAGTTTCCTTGAAGAATATGCTTTTAAAAAACAGACTTTATATTGTGTCAGAACTTGTGATGGGTAGATGAGGGTTTACATAGATTTTGATATGAACAAACCAACTGGTTTCTGTGGGTCTGAGTGGGAGAGATTCTGTGACAAACATTTGATTGATGGAAGTCAAGTGTTTCTTGTCTACTTCATTGTTGGGCATCATTTTTTCCTAACAATACATGATGCTGATGGTTTTTGTCAGGATCCTGAAATTCGACGTACGTTAGTATGTTTTTTTGATTTTTGTAATTATTATTTGACTATGTAGTTGTTTCTATTGTCGCGGACATACAAATGTTTATTAGAATCTGAATTTTGGAAAAAAGCTCGACCTTTCTCATTGATCTCATCTGATTTTCGTTTGAAATGTCCTCCATTTGCGTTGGTTAGTACAGTTATATTTTTTTTCTGTATATATTAAGTTTTTGTTATGAATTCTGATAAGGAATATACCTTTATGAGACTGTCTCACAGGGGCCGGTTGCAGAAAAGGTTATAAAGGCTGAAGAAGATGATGTTTTTCCATCCGATATGAATGCTGAACCTGATAACCATGCTTTATCTGCCAAGAAAAGAAAGGACACTCCGGTTTGTAAAAAGTTGAATAAGGTAGTAAAATTTATTTCAACTGTTTTATAGTGAAACTATTCAGCAAACTTGCATAGGTTTTTGATATTGTCGTATTTTTAAGAAATGCGCTGCTTCAAGCAACAAAAAGATTTGCACGTCAAGCAACATGATTGGTGATGGGCATAGTTTTGCTAAGAAGCTTGGCAGCACTACCAAAAAGGGTTATCTTGTAAGTGCATACTGTATTGATACAATAGCATCTATATATTTTGTTTTAGTTTAAATTTTAAATGTGTGTTCAACACATTTTGACAGACAATACCAGCAGAGTTTGTTAGAAGACATAAGCTATACAATTACATTGATTCTGATGAGCCAACTAAGGGAAGACTGCGTCATCTGCATTCGTCTTTTGAGAAGGAGGTGGTATTGAGAAAATACATTGATAAATCAAGAATCAAAGAGTTTGATGATCATGTTGTTATGCTTGGAAAATGGAAGCAAATCATGAATGAGGTTGGATTTGCTGAAAACGAAACAGTCAGGTTCACTATTGATATTGGAGTATTGTCAAGAAATGGTCGTGTGATTCTTACAATGGAATGAACATTTGGTAGTTTTATGTGTATTTAGCTATGGACAATGACATGCAGTTTATTTAGCAGGTATGTATAACCGTGTATTTTGGATTTGTTAGCTTGATGTAGTAGATAGTAAGTATGGTATGTAATTATAATGTATGTTGCATGGTAGCTTTTTGGATGGTCAGTATGAAGAAAAACCATGGTTTGTCTATAATGAAAGCATGTTTTGATATGTTAATGTGATTCAATGTGATTCATGTTTTTAAATACAAAAACATATATAAAAATTGTAACACTAATGATGAAACTCCAGAATTAAAAAAATGTCATTTTTTACTTTTCGGTTTATCAGAATCCATCTCAAGGCTCGAGAAGTGTATAGGAGTTATTGTTCCTTTACTTAGCTCGCACGTTCATTTTTGACATAAAACCATTTGATGCAACGAATTGTTTGTTAATTACATATTAAATAACCCTTTAAGTAGTTTAATAAGATATCTCAAATAGCCCTTTGGTCCCCAAGTGTATTAGAACAACATCATATCGTAAACTTTTAAAATGGTACATAGAATGCAATAGCACAAAATCGTATAAAGAGATTAATTAATTGCTACTGAAAGTAGCTAAATTACTATTAATATAAGAAATCTTTGGTACATATATTCATGAATCAAATATCGTAGCTTCATACATTATTTAATTACCATATTGTAATCTTGATTTTGTCGACATTGACTACCATGCAATTCAGTATGTTAATTACCAATTTGTTTAAAAGTAATATTAAATCTTACTTCCTTAGTCCAATTTTAATGGTCGGTAGATTTTTGTCACTAAACTTTTATTATCTTATGGTGAATGGTACTTTCTTCCCATCCTTTTCATTTCCAACAATCATCAGCATGGCTACGGCCTACCCTTAAATAGGTTGTTAAATATTTGAAAAACATATTTAACATATATTCTCTTTTATAACTTAATCTAAAAAACTAAATAACATATATTTATTTTTAAACATATATTTTTTTTAATTGATGAATAATATCCTATTATTTTTGTTGAAAGAATTCAAAATCAAAAAGCCCTAAACAATATGGAACTCAATATAACATATTGTTAAATATGATAATACACGAAACATTAAGAAGTATATAAACTTTTCTCAATGCTTTCATAAACATCAACAATTTTTCATTTGATTTCTTCGATTTTTCTACTTCGGTTTTCAATTCTTTGGTGATATTCCAGTATGACTTACCAAGAGTTTCTCAGTTCCATATTTTCCATTATGACATTTTTCCCAAATATTATGTGTTATATCATAAAGCTTGTATTTTTCAGGCATAGAGGGGGGAGAAGTATCCATTGATTGTTTTGTTGTTTTTGAAACAGAACTTGAAGATGATGATGCCATATGATTTTGATAGTAATCTAAAATGTATAATGAGTTTGTGATATAATTCGTTTTTGAATGGTTAGTATTTATAGGGGTTTATATTTGCACAATATTAAAAGGGGCAACGTTTCCAAAAATGTAGTTAACGTGTACAAACTCTTTCATATGTATATATTCTTTATTTTTTAAAAAAGTTTGTTAATTACAAACATTAGGATAGAATTGGAAAGTTGAACTGCTTCAAAATATATATCTTTGTGAAGATTTTCAATGTACAATTATTAAATAGTATTTGCTTTTTTAAATTATATCATGCTTATTATTTATTTTATAATTGTTGTTTATCATATTTGTTAAGCATTTAATTAAATAGATGTAATATTTATATATCAAGCAACTAAAAAAATAAAACGATGCAACTATTTAACACATAAGTTGGGTGCAAAGCAATAAATTGGGTGCAAAGCAATAAATCAAAAATAGTTTCAAACATAATAGACAATCTCACGGATGTAACCAAAACATTAACAAATTCTAATGTGCATGATAAAAATTACAATCAATCATGACCATCAATTTTCTTGTTAACATCGTTTATTCTCTCTTGATACTCTAATACTTTTCTCTTCCGCTGATCAATTGCCTCTTTGCATTCCAAAATTTGTTTTTCGTTGCTCACAATTTCTTTTTCCATTAATTTTATTGATCGACTAAGCTGATCAATATATATTATAGGTAGAAAATACCTTTTTTTTCGGTTCTGATGAGGTTTTTTTGGGTGGAGAATCACATCGTTGGCGTTTGTTTGACGATTTTGATGTTGTGCAAAACTCACGACCCATTTGGAAGATTTTTTGTTAAACGAAATTATAAAAGAGTTGTAGATGTCTAATTATAATTTATAATGAATATTTTTTAAAATTGTAACAAAATTCGGTATACCATATACATCCATACTATATAATAGAACATATGACCAAATTTATATATCTTCAAATCTTTTAAAAATTTAAAACGATTATGAGTCAACCAAATTGTTGTTTATTGAAATTGTTCAACATCAAATTAGCTTAAGAAGGTTAAATTCACGACTTTTCGCTTTTTATTGTTTCCAAAGTCTTAATTAAATTTATAAACTAATAAGCTTTTTAATTTCTTCCTTTCTCATCATTTCATTATATTATTAATACATGTATTTAGTTTCATTAAACATTGTCATAAATTGCGTAGGTTAAAATTTTAATAAAGTAAATGGTTGTTATTGTACCAATGTTTTCATGGACCTAAGCAATTTCGTTGTTGTCAGCCATTTGTAGTTTTCGAGAAAGACGGAATATTTATGCAAGGAACAATAGAAGTTTTAATAATGTGTATGGGAAGTTGGAATGAAGTAACTTTGACATCTATTTAATCATAAAAAGTGGATAAGGTTCTTAAACTTATTTGAATTTTTATTTACGATATACGTATCTTTATTTATTTTTTATACATTTTTTTGCTTTATTTATTTTGATGTTTTTTTAACCCTTATTATGATTTAAAATAAAATACATTGTATATTTGTAGAATTCATTGAATGAATATGGTTAACTATAGGTATAAAATCAAATGGAATTTTAATTTAGGATACATGTAACCAAATTCTAAAAACACTATTCACATTTATGGTCACTTTATATATAAACCTAAATCATAACATTGAAATTCCAATTTAAAAACAATCAAATAGGATATAATTTTTTTCATGTGTAAACATACAATTCATAGTTTTGCAAATAACATAAAACAAAAGACAAAATAATTATTAAGTTTTTATTCATTATTAGTTGTTCCGCTTCTTCAATCGAATATTTCAAATGTACTCCCAATCCCAGCTACATTCACAATTATAAGCTATGCTTGTTCAATCGAATATCTCAAACGTGCTCCCAATCTGATGGTTGATATATATCATAGGCGGACCTGCAAAGCATGTATGTTAATTAATCAATTAAATCCTTTAACAAAATAATTGGTTCACATTAAAAAATAATTAATATGGAACATACATATATACCTTTCCCATCATCACAAACTCTAGCATTGCATATATTCATCGAGAACTTATTACAATTCTTAGTAGATTTCATGTAATCAAGCAAATCTCCAGCCATTATACTAATTACTAAGCATGCGCTGTAAGTTTGATGCCCCTGAAAATAATAGATAAATGTAGTTTGTTAATGCTAAATTTTAACATAGTGAATTTATAAGGCATGCTTATAGAGTTATGTATGAAAAGGAAAATACTATATTGTATAATTACAATGTGTCCTTAAGTTTTAGGGGTAACATCTTCGTTTTACATCCATAAACTTCTTAGTCTCTAAGTTCACGTCCCCAACTAAAAACCTCTCCTTCAATATCTAAAACACATACAACGTTAATATTAAAGGATTTATGACAATCTGCAAATTAAAATATAGGCATTATTTAAATTCATATATGCTGAAAAACATACCAACAGGGATTTCTGTATTTAAATTCAATGATATTATATCACAGAACTTGGTGAATTCAAATCCAATTTTATTAACATCGGCATCAAACATATTTGATCAACATGCAGTTGCAACTCCATCATAGCTTATCTTGTATGGATGTTTTGTGTATTTGTAACTTGTGTTATTAGGAATAACACTAAAATTTCTTAAAAGAACCACCATATCCTCTTTGAAATACTTTTCAAGAAACGTTAATCGACCATTATTTACGATAACGTGAATTTTGTCATCCTGAAAAAACAGAATAATATAATAGACAGTTTGATTAAAATACCTATCTTAAAAGGGAAAAAATTAATAAAAAAAAAATTAAAAACCTTTTCATCTACGACAATCATCTCAAAGTGTCTATGAGTTGTTTGCATGTTTGCTTCCCTGTAACACCAAGCTCTTAACACTTTAACTTTAATAGTGCATGGATTTAGGTCCGTTGTTAACTCACTAATATAAGTCTTTCGTGTTTTCATGGTAGTTTGTATATGCGATGTACAGATTTGTGAATTAGGGTTATGAACGATTTTTGTTCAGCGAGTATATATAGATTATTTAACATAATATAAGTATAGAACAAAGCTCAACAAAGATAACCATATATTTTTTATAATTTTATAACGCATATGTTATATTTGATAACAGGATTATTCTCTACAAATAAAATTATAATCGCAATAATTATGTAAACCATAAAAAAAATTTCAATAAAAATGGTAAATCTGTATAAGAAACCTAAACGAAGTTATTGTGGTTTAGTTTAAAGTATGTTAATCATTACCTAAAAATGGTTTAAGTTAGTTGGAAAATGCAATCAGATAGATTTATTATATTTTTTTAGAAAATTTTTAAAGATTGGATGTTTTAATACATGTTGTAATTATCATTTGTTTGTAACAATCAAATTTATAAGCCTTGTATACGAATATTGAATGTTCAAAAACACATTAAGAAATATTAATGCATACAAATGAAATTACAAACATTTGTAATTATAAATTTGTTTTTGAATATCGATAATCCTCTCTTGATACTCTAATATTTTTTTCTTTCGTCGGTCAATTGCCTCCGCACATACCAATATTGTTTGTTCATCGCGTACATTTTCTTCTTCATTGAATTTTATTTGCCTCCTAAGCTGATCAATCGATCGTATTGGTAGGAAATACTTCACAACTCCTTCATTTCTTATTGAATTTGATGATGATTTTATTTGTGGGAAAACATCACTTGAGAGTTTTTTTGGCGACTGTGATGTGTCAAGAAACGCACGACCCATTGGATGAGGCAAAACATCTCTTGATTGTGTGATTCCACTATATTTAAAATCTTCAAATGGAAAACATTGATTTTCTTTTGTAGCAACATCAAAATTATATTCATGATTGCATTCTTCTCCATCTACATAATTTCGTACAATGATATATGAATTAGTGTTTTGTGTTAGGATGTTGATTAATGGTTCATGTCAATTAAACAATATATCATTCTCAAAGTATTATGTTAACAATATTAAAAACATTGAAAATTTTAAAAACTAATATCAATAATAACTCTTGATGGGCTTATAAAAATTGAACACTGTCTAATAACACAATACCTGGTGAAGGGGTTTCAGAGTCGTTGTAGATGTCTTTATGACCCTCAGGATTAAGCCAATCCATACCATTAGACATTGCACGTTCAATGTTCTCTAAGTGATATTCTAGTTCGAGTGCGCTTTTAGATCTTTCTTTGAGTAGGTTGAAAGCATCATTATTGATCCGTCTTAGTTCAACAGCTATTATCAATATCAAAAAAATTATGCAATAAAACATTAGATGAATTTTACAACAACATTTATGAGCTAATAACAATTATTGTCTATACTCTAGCTGATATTATGTTACCTGACTGAATGTCAAAAATATCAAACTCAGAATTTTCATTAGTGGAATGTGTTTTGAAAAAGGTTTATTCATTCCCAATTTTCTTTCTAATTATGTTTTAGTATTTAGACACTTTTTGGACAATGCATGTAAACTTATTTAACAAAACAATCTCTTGTCAAGGAGTTTTAGAGTTTTTATTATGCATGCTATTACTTTTTTATGGAGCAACAATTGTAATAAACTACATAACGATTATGCAATAACATATGAAATCAATTATAAAACCACATTAATAAGAATATAACTACAAAACGAATATTTTTTGGTTAAAATTATACCTTCGAGAGGTGTATGAGAGTTTTATGCTCGGACAGTGTTGGAAGCCTTGCAGAATGTCTTTGAGATTGCATAATGTAATATATTTTACTGAATATAGATTTGCAATATTTAATGTGAAAAGTTTGGTTATATTCTTGTCTATATATACTATCAAATTAGATTAAGGACCCAGAAACTTCGTGTTGATCTTCAAATAAACAATTATCTTTAATTTGGGAACCAAAAGATTTATACAGTTTACATTCTAAACTTATCTTCAAAAATATATCTTCTATAAATTAAACTTATATTTTAAAAAACACCGCATATAAATTCTCGCATTAAACATAGTATATCCGAAAATAATCAATTTTTTTAATATATATTCTTTTTTAATGGTGTCTTTGTAATATAAATAAATGTGTTATAAGTCAAAAAAAAATAACAGCAATTGTTAAATGTTTACCTTATTTAGTGCTAAAATTATGGAACATTCCTTTATTTCAAACACATTATAAAATAAGATGCAATTGTCTTTCTGGGAAAAACCTAAATTTTCTTTAACTTTGATTTACTATGTTAATGGATATTATCATTAGCATTTGTTTTAACTTAAATTTATAGTTAAAATATTGAATATACTTGAACATACTTGAATTCCATACGATGAACATGTTTTTCTACATGATTATTTATAGTTAAAATGGTATTGGAAAAAATTTACATATGTATGAACCTTTTTAAATAAATTGTTTTTGTATGTGTACATATATGTATGATTTTTAAAACATATATTATGATGATGTATAAATATATGTTATATAAGATATCTTGTAAATTAACAATGATACAATTAAGTCTAATAAAGAACGGGGTATTAACCTATCTAACAACACAAAACATTAAATAAATAAAACACTGAAACATTTAATTTTATGAAATAAAATTCTAATCAATGAATTATAGTCATCACAATATACATACTTTAAAAGGAAACTGCCTCCTTTCTAATTTGAAGGAATTCTTTGTTTGTGAAGAGATTATTAGCACACGTGGAATACAACAAATCAAACCAACATTTTCACCAGATATGATCTTCGCTTCGATAACATTGACTCCCAACCTTAGCACTTGTAGCATTGTACCATTGCATAGACCTGCTCTTCGATTAATGTTTTGGGTTAACATTACATGACTACCAATCTTTAACTTTATTGTATGTTGTGAAAGATTGTACATCCTTATACGGTTTAGGAAATTTGTGATATATATTGAACCACCTAAATTTGTGTTTGAGCCGTCCCGAGAAACAGAATATGATGATGCATATATAGTCTCATCTCCTTGAATTAAACGCATCATGCTTTCATCAATCCTGTCAACCACTTCCTCACATGGTGGTTCTACTTCATGATTCCATAGGTTCTCAAGCAAACGTGTGTAAGATACATCAATTATTGATTCTTCATAATCATTTATATCTGGAATGAACATTCCTTATGTAAATGTAATAATCGAAAATACTACAATATTAACTAATTGATACATGACTACCAATCTTTAACTTTATTCAATACCTTGAGTTTGAAAGTTTGAAGAATTAATGTTAGTGTTTTCATGACTATGTTGTGCTTCATTAGATGATGGTTGCTTCCCAACTAAAGATGATCCTTTAAACTCTATCAAAAAACCATGATAATAACAACGAATAATATATAGATAAAACGTACAACAACATAAGTACAACACAAACAAATAAAATTACCTTGTGCATGTCTGGTTGACGTGTCAGCTTCAAACATGGACGGATTGGATGGTGTGCTACTATTGTTTTTACGATCTTTCATTAATACAACATAAACGAAAGATTAATATCAATACATATAGTGTTGTAAATACAATAAACATAAGATCATTAGGATTTTGAGAAAAGGATACGTACTTTTGTTTTTTGTCCAGCCAAACCAAAACAAAAGCGTCCACCATAGTTCAAACTTTAGACAATAAGTATACATCCCTTCTGCAAATGCAATAATCGAAAATAATACATTATTAAATAATTGATACATGACTACCAATATTTAACTTTATTCAATACCTTGAGTTTGAATGTTTGAAGAATCAATGTTAGTGTTTTCATGACTATGTTGGGATTCAATAGATGATGGCTGCTTTCCAACTAAAGATGATCATTTAAAATCTATCAAAAAACCATGATAATAGCAACGGATAATATATAGATAAATCGCACATAAGTACAACACAAACACATAAAATTACCTTGTGCATGTCTGGTTGGTGTGTCAGCTTCAAACATGGGTGGATTAGATGGTGTGCTACTCTTGTTTTTACGATCTTTTATTAATACAACATAAAGGAAAGATTAATATCAATACATATAGTGTTGTAAATACAATAAACATAAGATCATTAGGGTTTTGAGAAAAGGAGACGTACTTTTGTTTTTTGTCCAGCCAAACCAACGCAAAAGACTCCACCATAGTTCTTCAAATACAATAAGTAACCATCTTACCTTTAGACTGCCTATATTTAAACTAAAGTGTTCATTGGTTATTAAAATTAAACCTTAATACATCTACTATAAAAAGAAAACATTAATACCGCGTGGACACATTGCTGGCATATCACCTTCGATAATCACTGGCTCAATTTGTTTGTTTTGCTTTTTGGAACCTTTTGCAGCTGTAAAAAATAACACATATATATGCTAAATACCTAATATATCAAACCACGTATCTAAAATAATTGGCAATTCATACATATATCAACTATATATCTAAAATAATCAGTAATTCATATACCAATAGTTGTTTTTTTAAGACATTCATCCCTTGTGATGCAGTTTCTTCGGGTGGCTTAGACGTTGTAAATTTATAAAACTACCCGAATTATAACATCAATATAACAAATAATATATCAAAAGTTTTGGATGTAGAAGAATACCTTGCACAGAATTATCATGTTTTTGGTTTTTTTCAGCATTATAAAGCCGCAACGAATGCACCTGTCGCCGCATCTTTTATGTTGCTTTAGTATATCGTTCGCTTGTTTATAGAGGAATCCTCAATTCTGTATATATACTGCAAAATTAGGGTACGAATATTGAGGATTGTGCTTATCAAAAAGTCTTTGAAACGTTTAAAAATATATCACTAACTCGTTTCTAAACTAAACTCCTAATAAACCACGGAATATCCAAATGATTTGGTGAAATATTAGGTTAAAATTTTGTAAACCGTAATTATCTAAAAAAACGTTATTTGTTCCCTAAATTATATAATTTGGTGATATATTAGGATAAAATTCTAAAAAGCGATTAGATACCTTTATAGATAATAAGTTGCAAAATGAAATCCAAACATTGTGTTGGTGCAGTGGTTAAAAGATATGTAGCACTTATTCACAACCCAGGTTCGAATCCAATATCATGCATTTTTTGGACAAATTAATCACGCAAAATTTCTGGCTAAATTAAATTCGGAATATTTTGCCAGAATTATCAAGGAAAATTTTGTGGCTAAATTAAATTTGGAATAATACAAAATTTAAATAAATGGTAAAACATTGATTATGTGGCATGCTTAAGTGGCATGTTGCTTAGGTGGCGTCCAGTGGCGTTGAGGTGGCGTTATGGTTGCACATGTGGCATTAATGACGTCATGTACATCCAGTTATATATAT
>LBNU01008756.1:50947-79120 GCA_014162995.1 Artemisia annua
ATATATATATATATATATATATATATATATATATATATATATATATATATATATATATATATATATATATATATATATATATATATATATATATAACAAGAATGATAGCAACAATCATGGCAACACGAGATTATAAAGAGCATATAATAAAGCATTCATTAAAACGAGATAACTACATTAAAAACATAGTCATTTGTTACAACAAGCATAATACTAATATTCTAAGTTAAGTAGAACATCCTAAATTGCCAATAGAGAGCATCAATGAACTTGCTTGCATTCCAAAAGATTAAGGTATTTTATTTTGAAAAGCGAAAATTATAAGCATATAATATGCTTAAATTTGGGTGGTTAAGTGAGGGTTATGTTGTTGACTTAATGAAGGTATGTTTTTGGTTGCATGTAGTTTTGAGTATTTGGTGGTGGAGAGCTTGAAGGTGGTGAGTTTGGAATGGAGTTTGTTGGTTGAGAGCTTGGATGTTGTTCAAGGGATGGTGTTGGTTGAGATCTAGTAAGAAGATACTTGATCCAAGTAAAGTGCTCATTCAAAGAAATGGTTTGTTGTTGGAGAAAGATGCAACAAGGGCAATTGTTGACATGCTTCTCAATTTGATTTGGGTTGTGTGGTGATGAAGGTGAGCTAGATGGAGGTGGATCCAAATTGCGTTGAGCAAGATGTAAGGCTAGAAGAGCACTAAGTTCATGTGCTTCTTTTAGCTCCTCAACGAACTTCAAGTGTTTGGAGGAAGGTGATGGTGGTGGAGTATGGTTGTTGCCTTGGGTGAAGGTTTTAACATGCAACATAGGAATGACATGTGAGGTTGTAGGATGTGGTGATGGCACTCTTGGTGGTGGTGACATGTTTGGGCTTGGGTAATCATGAAAGTATGATATGGATGGAAGAGAGGCTTCGTGAGTGGATGGTGTTTTTGTTGAATGAGCAACATGTGATGTATTGGCAATGAGGTTAGGGTTTTTGTTTTGGGATTGTGCATGCTCATCATGAGAAGAAGCATTGGTGGAATCAAGTATGGGTGTTTGGCTTTGTTTGTGAGATGGGTCATTAGTATGAGCATAATGTTTAGGTATTGGTTTATTTGGAACAACATCACTTGAGTTTTGACAAGAGTCAATTTTTCTCCTCCAAATGGGTCTTACAGAGTTCTTAGCAACTCTTGAGAGTTTAGAACTTGGGTTGTTGGGAGATGACATGTTTGGTTGGATGATCATTAATGATGAAGGATATGTATTTATAGTGTAAGTAAAATGTAGTTTAGGAAGGTAAATTTTGAGGGATAGTTTAGGACAAAATGTGTTTGTGAATTTTGGAAAGTATAGGGTGAAAATGCGTCAAAAAGTGAAAAAGAAAACAGTAACTCCGACCATCAGATGGCCGGTCCCCTTAAATAGGCGTCGGTCCCCTTAATAATTAAGGGGGCCGCCTTGTAATTTAAGGGGCCGCCCATCTGGTGTTTCCCAGGTTACCGAAAATGGGTTTTTGGCATAAAATTTTAGAGAAGGTTGTGTGTTTGGGTTTGGTTTTAAGCAAGTTCACTCTTTGAGGCAATATAGGATATGCTAGTCATGTATAAAGAACATATTATCTACAAGGATTTAGTAAACAAACAATCTTTAATAATCATGCAACCTACTAATCAAGCAAGCAAATTATGTAAGCTAAGAAATAACAAATTTTGCTAAGCATATAATTAATTTATATGAATATTGAGATTAATGAACTAGATCATTCATTCTTAGTAGTGCCTAAGTGCAATAAAAGGAGAATTATGATTGTAAGGGCATCAAGACTTGTTACGAACAAGATTCAAGTAGGCAAATCATGATTTTCTTGAAATGATTTGGTTTTCTTATAGGTGTTATATACACAAAAATATATGGTAGTTGTGAGATTATCATTGATGGTTAAAGAAAAACGTTTTTAGCATTATTCAACAATGCTTTGAAGTAGATTCATATGTGTATTTGAGTAAAATAGATTTGGTTTTACTTCAAAATGTGTTGTCAAAAAGAGAAAGAGAATTTTTTCCCAATCTTTGATTTTGATTAAAACAAAGTTGTGGTGACTCATACTTAAATATGTTGTTTTGAAAAGTGTGATAGTTATTTGAAAGATTATTTTTCAAGAGGTGTATGCATGATATTAGATTTTTGACAACAAGAACCATTAGTCATGGATTTAGAAAGTATGTTTGTAGAAGATCACATATTCAAGAGAATTGGTTGAGCCTATTGTCACACATAATCACTTTGTATGCAAACTATGATCATAAGTACGTGATGACAAAATCATGTAGGCATAATGTAATATAATTTAGAGGGATATTACCTATCATCTATGGTTGCAAAATACACTCAATTTGACAATGCATACTAACTAATCTTAATCCTAGATATATTTTAGCATATCTATTATTGCTACTAGATTAGTTGTTAATCCTTAATGATAAACATTCTACTAGTGAGCATAGATGATTTCCGTATACAATGGTGAACAAGCAAGTTGGCAATTAATATGATACCTAGAGGGAAAACTAAACTAAGTTCTAGTATATATATTATGTTAGCATATTTTAACTAATAGAATATGATCAAGGCAACCTACAATCTTAAGACTAATTTTGACATAGTTAGATATATTGTGACACTTATAAGTTTTTGAAAAGAAAACTTACCTCATGTCCATCTTTTCTTTATGAGTGAGTGCGTGAATGTTGGTTGACGTCTTCGATGTTTAGCCAAAATATGATATCGTAGCTAAGTTAACATCCAACTCCTTTAAGGACCAAAGTGGCTTGATCCGAATCATGTCTTTCGTGTGAATTAATTTTTGCTAAGTTCTTAATTCACAAAACCATCTTAAGTAGTATCTTTCATATCTTTCATAATTAATCATCCCAAGATGCCACCATGAGGATTTGATTTCTTGAAAGCTTGAACGTAGAATGATGATATGACTTGAATATCTTCAACGGAGCTATTCCCTTTTTCATGAGCCGTGTTTGTCAAAGACGTTTGCGTTTGATTCCTTCATCTTGAGGTAGTCTAACACTTCATCTTAAGTAAGTGATGAAATTTTAGACACCCTTCTTGATTGTCACTTGTAGGAAACTTCTTTGAAGACTTCTCAAAATCAACACTCCAATGGTGAAGATCTTAACGTCAATTCTCTTAATGTTCGCAACTACGTCATTAGCTAATCGTGTGTAGAATATGATTCAAAGTAATATGATTCACTAGTCTTCATACGTATGTTTTGAAAGTGAGCGATCCATTGTAAAATATAGAGACGTCTCTTCGTCCGTTTATTACCTAATTATGAAAAACAACTTGGTACCCAGATTCTCATGGGTCCGAGATGGTTAGTTGAGGACATCCATTGCATTAGAATGCACATGGTGAGGATGTCGCCGAGAAGTACAAGAATTCAATAGTTTGTCTTAATAAACAAACAATGACTTTGACTTATGAAAATAGTTGAATAAGGTTAATTTTAAGTTTCTCCACTAGATTTCACAAATTCAATTTGTTTTGATTTACTTGTTGATGAGTTATCCGAATTAAAACCTAAACCGGTTGTATCCTTGAATGGTTTTTGAATATTTAGTAAATATTTGAGAGATTTAGAACTTTCTTCAAATTTAGCTAATATTTTTGCTCTTTCATTTAGTCTTTTAATTTCATGTTTATGTTCTTGACATAATTTGCATTCTAAATTGATTTCAATATTACTTTCAAGTCTAGACATTTTATCTTCTAAAATTATTTTTTTTTCAAAGTTATTTTCACAAAGATTTGATGATTCATTTTTAGAGATAGTATTTATGTCTATGTTGCAAAAGTGATTACATTCATTTTCTAATTTTGAGAATTCTAAAATGAAGTGATCATAGCAAAAGTGATTGGCTTCGGATTGTACCTTATTTGAAGTTGTATCTAATTTGTATTCTCCACATACCGGATAGTGATCTTCTTCTCCATCTGTATTACTCCATGATTCTCCAATAAGTTCTTTTCGGATTTGATTCATATAGTCTTCATCATCAATACCTTCATTTAAATCATTTGAACTAGTAGTACATGTATATATTTTCTCTAAATGTCTATCCATTAAACTTTCTAGTACAACTAATTCATGTGTAATATCAAACTCTTCATCTTTGGCTTGACATTTTTCTTGATGAAAGTTCAAAAGACTTTTCCACATGTCATTTGCCGTTTGACAAAAGAATACCCTTTCATATTCTCCTCTCATTAAGGCTTTATAAATAATTATTTTAGCTTTATTATATTTCTCATTCTTAATTTTGAAATAGTCATTTTCATTTTCAAAATCCGTTTTTGTTGATCGAAAATCACCAATTGAAATGACATGCCAAAGATCTATGTCTATCGATTTCACATAACTTTCAAATTTAATTTTCCATTCACTAAAATCGTAGTTTTCAAATAATGGTAGTTGTTGCGTTAAATCCCCTTCTAAATATTTTTCAGATTCCATAGATCGTTGCAAGTTTTAAAATACAATATATTTTAAAAATCTTGCTTGACGTGGCTCCTGATACCAATTGTGGAAAACTAGAAGGGGGGGGGGGGTTGAATAGTTTTACGTCTTTTTCGTTTTATGAAAACTTGCTTCTAAAGTATAGATTAAGTTTACGAAAACTTTGTTTCTAAAATATATAATTGAGTTTATTTCTATCGTTGTTTGAAAACCACTCAATTAGATTGTTGAGTAAAAACTACAATGTTGTTTATTTCATATATGTATGTTTATATTTTAAGTTTGTTTATATGAAATTGATTTGTGGGATCTTAGTTTGCTATTTATGTGAAATTAATATATGCACAATTTAAGCTATCTTAACTAAATGCAATAGGTAAGTAAGTAAGCTAAGTGATGAATGAGAGATGGAAAGATCAAACCGAGAGACAAAGGATTTATAGTGATTCGGCTACAAGGACACCTTCCTTGCCCTACTCCACTCCCCGAGCACCGAACTCGAGAGTTTTCTTCACCAAGTCAATATGCTCCCTTATGGCGGAGAAAACCGTACACGCCTTAGCTTATACCAATTTAATAACACAAAGCTAAATGTCGAGTTCTAATCGTAGCTAGAACTAATCTCACAACTTCAATCACACGACAATTTCCTCACACCTTTCAAAGCCTTCTAGACTTCTTCACAACTCTTGTTTCTTCACACCTTCACAACTTCTATCTATTCACTACTTCAAATCTTCTATGTCTTTACAACTTATATTCTTCTAAGTCTTCACACCTTCAATACATCTACGTCTCTACTCTAAGGCTTTTGTTTATACACCACACCAAGATTACTACTTCTTCAAGGCTTCTATGTCTCCACTACTTCTAGGCTTTTAACTCTTCACAACTTTACTACAAAAACTTCTTTACTACTTCAAGGTATCTATACTATGGTACGGCTTATTTATCTTTACTACTAATTACTACTTCCAATATCACTACTTCTTATACTTTCTACCAATAGTCCTATCCACCTCTATTTCTTCACTTCTTATACCACTTCACACCTTCAACAAATCTAGATCCTACGTCTAAATCTAATTACCTAATATACACACCTTATACACCAAAAAATGAATGATTTACAAGATGAAATGGACAAACAACTTAGATAGCAAGATGATACTAAGTTGTAATACTTCTAGTCTTGATTGATAGAAGTATTCTTCTCTTTTCACTTGAGTGTTGAAGCTTGAATCACTTTGAAACAAAGATTTATGTATATATGATCAAAGGCTTTTAGAGGATAGAAATGGAGGTTTAAATCAGAATGTTTTTAGTGCAAAAAGGTGAGAAAAATATATGGAATGAACCTGTCACACCCCCAAATTTGGGTCGCAGCGAAATGGGAATCCGAGAGCGTGACTTTCATGGATAACAAAGTACAAGGAAATAAAGAATGACCTCTAAGTGAGTCATTTTAAAACAAGCGTTTGATTTAAACATAAACGTTTACAAAAACATTAAGTTCAGAGTTCACCATCAAATGTAAGATTTTAATACATAACCAAACGCTAAGTAATGCAAAGAAATCTTCATCATGATGTGCTTCCAAAATGTGACTCGATGTGCTTCCATACAAAAGGTGTATCAACAACACTTAGTTACCTGAGAATACACGCTAAAAGGGTCAACATATAATGTTGGTGAGAGTCATAGGTTTAAATAAACAGTATTGCGGACCACAAGATTTCAATAGCAAGATAATACAACAAATATAGTGTCACAGCCAAAAATAGTATGTACCGTGCCTAAGCTCATGACCCCGAAGCTCGACGTAATGGTATGCAATCAAGCATAGTAATTAATGCCCCTAAATAAGTGTTTGCCAGACACTCGGAAATAATCCGAATGATATGCGTCCGTTTGACAGGTTGGCGCGACCAACTCGGACGGGGTGTCAACCCAAATAGATCTATTCATAACATCCTCGCTTACAAGTAATTAACGGTTCATGATTCGTAGGGGACTTTAATGGCATGCGGTAACTTAGGCAAAGTAACAGTTTCAGTACTTGCGTCCGTATGTAAAAACAAGCGTTATATTCCCACCCCGAGGGTTTAGAAATCATGTATAAACAATGTAAAAGGTCGGGGCTATGAAACTCACCTTAGCAAAAGCAAATCCCGATTAGCAAATTGGTAATTGGTAAGTAAAGTCCGATAATTCTAATCGCGACCTAAAATAATGCATATGTCTTAGTTTTGAAAGCAAGGCCAAGCATGCAAGTTCATACACTACATTATCACTTGTACATGTTGTTGTAAAAATTATCATCAAAATGTAGTTATATCAATGTGATCTTTATTTAGAAATATCATCCTTTTTAGAAAACGTAACTTGTTAATCTCGTGAACAAACCTTAGTAGGACCCACTAGTTTTCCCTTAGCTAAGGGGTTGTGTTTCTTTTTTTCCCTTAGCTAAGGGAGTGGGTCCATATAACATTTAATAATATTTCATTTTAAGTAGGACCCACTAGTTTTCCCTTATTTCCTCTATATCCACAAGCAAAAAAATACTAACCTCTCCCTATTAAGATGCTAATATAGATGTGGACCCCACTATTCCTTCCCCATAAAAAAAAAGAAACAACCCCTTAGTCATCTTGTCAATAAGTACTTTGAAAATCTCTAACGCACCTAGTAAGTATAAGTAATGCTCTACCATTTTTGTTTACGTTATTTTGGTCAAAATACACTCAAAATGGTCTAAAATTCACTTTGTAAAATCCTAACAGCTTCATTTTTGCACTTATGTGCTGTTAGAAATTCAATGATTGCGGCCACATACTTTTAGCCATATCTTTCACTTCGTAGCTCCGTTTATTAAGTTTAAACTATCCACGCGAAGGTATTCAAGTATACTCTAGGCTTTTCAAGGTCTCGGCTAGTCTAGACATCATTTACATCTCAGTTTTTAACCTCAAATTTTCGGACAAAAGTGTTATTTTCAGAAAATAGTCATTTTCGTCGTTTAACTTGAAAATAGCATATCTTTTTCGTTATAAGTCCGTTTTAACTCATTCAAGCGGCTATGTTTTCATTATTAAGTCTATTTTCTATATTTCTAGCCTAATATGGCCACTGAGTTACTGATTTTTCTGTAGAAGGTCGAATGGGACAGATTGCTTTCTAAAAGTGTCAAAACATTTTTCCTAGCCTTCTAGTTATCAAAATCACTTAACAACAACTCCAAAACTAATCCTAAATCCTTCACCAATTTCTCAACATAGCAGTAGTGATCTAATACTAACTTAGCAATATTCAAGGGCTCCATGTAAATGATCTCAAAAATATAATGTTTTCATCTCATCTTCCTTGTAGAGATTTTACTATAGTTTATTGTAATAAAATTGTTTAAAACATAACCCTTCTTGTTAAAAGATCGGTGGAATGTAAAACTTTATCAACATGTACCAAAGTGATAACTAAGTAAGATACTTGACAAGCATGAAGACATAAAAACATGAAGTTTTGTAGTGTAAGATTACTTACAAAAGAGATTAGTGAGAGGAGACACTAAGCTTAAACTAAAAACCAAGTTTCCTAAACCTTATGGATACAATGGTCTCTAGTATCTTGGATTTGTGAAACCAAACTTCTTGCTATTCTCCCTTCTCCCTTGTGGTTGTGTAGTAATGTATATGTGAAGAGTAGTGATGATAGCTTTTTTGTTTTTTTTTTTTGTTTTTTTTTTGCAAATGAACTTACAGGTGTAAGTATACTTATATATATAGTAATTTTGGCACATGGGTAAAAATATTATAGTTGAGTCAAATTTATAGAGTGGCTAGGATGTTTGTTTGTCCATCCGAAATTTAGGGGAAAAGTGGGACAAGAAATGGGTCAGCCACAACTTAAGTTGGTCTTATGTTCTCCCATGGTTGAATTGGGTCAAAGAATTTAAGATGTATGAGTGTTGTAAATAATAAAATAAGTAACGGTTTATGAAAAAAATAAAAATAGAGCATAGGTGTTTAATTTTTGTATAAAATGTATTTAATTGAGTGTAATTGGGTATTAAAAATAGGTATTGAATATTGGTTGTGGGTTAACGTTAAATACTTATAATTAAGTGGAGCTTAGTAACAAGAATTATTAAAGTGGAAGAAAATAATTTTTGGCATTCTTAATTAATATTAGTAAGATAGAGAATGTATATAAAATAATTGTTAGGAAGTGCCGGGTGCATTGTTTTAATTTAAGTTGCGAAAAGCGTTTATTACTTAATAAAAGTAAGTAAATTAAAAGAATTGTTTTGGAATAAAATTTTTGAACCGGAGAAGGAGCAAGGTATTGTGATGTTGGTAAATATATCCTAAAGATCGTAGTGGCTCATAGAAAGGTATTCTAAATTTCACGTTTATTGTAAACTAATAAAGTCTGTACGTAAATCGTTCTCAAGTAAGGATGTCAAAATAAACAGGTTCGAGTTTAGCAAATAGTAGTGGAACCTGAAAAATGCGGGTTTGTCATAGGTATACCACCCATAAGGAATCTCGTCGCGAGATTCANATGGCGGGTTGTCATAGAACCAGTATTTATAGGCCAGAAAAATACTGTTTTGGAGCGTGCCAGTCCCTTTAATTGAGGGGTCGGTCCCCTTAATTTTAAGGGGGGCGCCTAGTGGATTAAAGGGCCGCCCCTTCCAAAACGTTGGAGGTTTTTGTCCTTTTGTCGGGAAGGTTTTTCTGGTTCATTTTTGCCATTTTTGGTTGAAAATTTGAATTCATCTATTTATAATGAATTAAATATATTCTTTTAATTCCAAAAGTGTTTTATAAAAGATATAAAATGTTTTGTGACATTTTATAAAAATCTAGTGATTAAGATAATGTTCCTTTGATCATATAATGCATTAGACACTTTGTTTATTCATACCTTAAGTGATTAGATGGTAAAAGTGAGCATTTACCACTAAATACTTGTTTACGTCATAATCTTTGGTTTGATGAGTTTTCGTTTTGTGATTATCAAAACATAGAGATATCGAAAGATATGAATAACGTTTTTAGGCATTATTTATATCAACAGATGAAACCGTACCTGCCGCCGGTTACATATCCTAATCAATTAAAGGATGCAAGGAAAGATGAATCAAGCAAGGAGTAGTCGAGAAAGATAGAAGCGATGAGCTTACGGAATGATGAAGCAATTCCACAGTAGTGCAAACAAAACCACTAGTATGCCACCTCCATAATTTTCAAAATAAAACCCGTTTCATCCTCCAACACTCGTTCTGATCATCACCAACCTTAGAACATGTTTTAGGTGGATGTTTCTCATTAACGAATGTGATGTTTTTTTTTATTTTTTTTTTATTTTTTTTTCATAGAAGTAGGTTTTTATGTTCTCAATTTTTTTTTTTTTTTTTTTTTTTTTTTTTTAATCTTTTTACTTTTAGAAGTAGGATGGTATACAAATCATTTCTTGTCTTTGACTTTCTAAAAGTCAAATTTTACATGAAATGATAGTCATTCTACTATGAAGTATGCATTGTTTGTTGACCATTTAGGTATTGTGATTATACTATACCTTGCTTGGGTAACATATATATCTTGTGACACTAACCTTCTCTTGTAGGATCAAAATCCATGTATTCCTTCCTTGTTACTTCAATTTAGGGGAGTAATATTCAAGGGGGAGCATGGGAAGAGCATTTTTCCGCATCGCAACTTTTCTCTTTGTTTATCTTGTGCGGAAATTAACCTTTTTTCTTTGTAGGTTCAAAATCCATGTCTCCTACCTTGGCACTCCATTTAGGGGGAGTATTGTCCAAGGGGGAGTATTTTCGTCATTCCGCCTCGCAACTGGGGAGAATTTATATTAAACTTGTTCTCATCCCCAACTCTTGCATATCACATCATTTTAGCAAAAACAAGTTTTAATACAAACTTTATAAGACTTAACACTAAAACTAGTGGCTTACTTATAAATAAAGTTTATGTTTTGTTATCAACAAAAAGGAGGAGATTGTTAATACAAATATCGCCTAAAAACGTTATTTATATTTTACGATCTTTGTTAAAGTTTTGTTAATAACAAAGTGTAAACTTTAGTTTATAGTAAAACACCATTTTAGTCTCTAAGTCTTATATAACTAGACTTTATACTTCATATTAATAATAACATTGTTATACTTCTTAATATAGTAAGTATAAACATCACATCATATGCATTTATGGAAAGGTTGAGTGTTTGACTCTCCATAGGACTTCTTACACATTTTGGAAGTATTCCAACTTTGAGTGTTTGACTAGAAGTAACTTGATGTGACATTGCTTGATATGGAAATATTTTCTTGTAAGCTTTGACTGTTAGACCTGGCGAAACCCTAGGGGTATATGGGCGGAACCCATTCTTTGGTTCCGCCGTATCCGCCAGACTGATGGTTTGTTTGGGTATAAATACCAAACCACTTGCAAGAAAATCCCCATCATTTAGAGTCATATTTTAGATATATACTCTCATCTAACTTAGTAGAATCTCACTTGTGTGATTGTCTTATGTAGAAAGGAAGTTCACAAGTTCATCCAAGAAGTTACAAGTATTCAACGCAAACGTTGCAAGACTTGTTAGCTTAACTTTATATAAACTTAGTGTAGTTTATACTTCATTGGTTTGTGTATATTCAAGAGTGATCGGTTAGTATTTTAGGCCTTAAAATACATAATGTGACAGGAGTGGTTGTACCCTTGTAAAAGAACTCGACATCTAGCTTAGTGTCGAAAATAGTGGATAGGCGACGTTAGGTTGGTTCTACCTTGAACTAGGACCCGGTATCTAGCTTTGTACCAGATAAAGTGTAAGCGACGTTTGTAAAGGTTTCTCCACCGGTGAAAGGAGCTTGTTGACTAGTGCTTGAAACTCTCGAGTTGGAAACTCGGGGCGTGGGTGTAGGGCAAGGAAAAAGAGTCCTTGTAGCCGAACCACGATAAACAATCGTGTTGTGGTTTGATCGTTTCTATCTTTATACTCTCTTATTAATTATTGATAATTAGTTAGAATCGTTAATTACACGTAAAGCTTTTCAAAGATTAACAAGTTAAAAAGCGGTAAACTATTCAACCCCCCTTCTAGTTTTCCACAATTGGCATCAAGAGCTACGTTACTCAAGATCTTTAAAATATATTGTATTTTAAAACTTGGATCGATCCATGGATTTTGAAAATCTCAAAGAAGGGCAACCTATTCAAAAGCCACCGCTATTTGAAAAAGAAAACTTCCTTGAATGGAAAAATAAATTTGAAAATTATGTGAGATCAATTGATCAAGATCTTTGGCACATTATTTCTATTGGTGATTTCAAACCAACAAAAACAAGTTTTGAAAATCAAGATGATTATTTTAAGTTTGATAAAAACACTAAAGCTAAGATAATGATTTATAAAGCTTTACCGAGAATTGAATATGAAAGAATATATTTTTGTCAAACGGCTAATGATATTTCGAAAAATATAATCAACTTTCATCAAGAAATATGTCAAGTCAAAGATGATCAATTCGATCTCACACAAGAATTAGAAATCTTAGAAAAGCTAATAGATAGACACTTAGTTGAAGTAAATACATGTGCTACTAGTGTAAATGTTTTAAATGAAGGTATAAGTGAAGATGATTACTTATGTCGAGCTCAAAGAGGACTTGCTTACGATTCATGGAATGACATAGATGAAGATGAAGCCAACTATCCAGTTTGTGATTCTCAATTAGATAAAACATCAAGCAAGGTACAATTTGAAACCAAACACTTTTGCTTTGAAAAATTTATCCTAGAGTTTTCTAAACTAGAAAATGAGTCTAAACTTTTATGCAACATGGACCTAAAAACTATCTTTAACAATGAACATTCAAAATCTCTTGTAAACAATCTTGAAAAAGAGATAATGTTAGAAGATAAAATATCTAGACTTGAAAGTAATATTGAAATTGATCTAGGATGCAAAATATGTCTAGAATACAAACATGAAATTAAAAGGCAAAATGAAAAAGGAAAAATGTTGGCTAAGTTTGAAGAAAGTTCAAAATCTCTTGAAAGATTGTTGAAAAGTCAAAAGTCATTTAGAGATAAAACCGGTTTAGGATTTAACTCAAATGCACCATCAACAAGTAAACAGCAAGTAAAGTTTGTTGAGCCTAGAAGAGATATTTAGAAGTATCTCAATCTCTAATAGAAGCTTATGATCTAAGGATATCATATTTTATGCGTTTATATGTTTATCTAACCTCCTTGGATTCACGAGTAATTGAGTTTCCAAGCTTTCCTTCATGACAAGATTAAACGCTTAATGAGTAAATTTTCATAGAACTTAAAAGGTACACATTTCTTCAACTTACCTTTTATTGTCTTTTCTTGTTATCATTAAGATTTATCGTGTGTAGTATTCGTTGTGCATACTCTATGTTGTTCTTTCTTTAGTTAGTTATAACATAGATTAGCTTCTCCTTGTTTAAAGGATTTCTAAGTTACAATGAATAGGAGATTTAAGGTGCTTCAGCTCTTTAAACTTTCGGGAATCGACACGAGAAACTCTTGAGTGAGTCTCACTTAATACTTGTCTACAAGTGAGCTAACTAAGAATCTCCGAAGTGATTAAACAACCAACACTTTTGTGATGCTTGCAAATCTAGTAAATCAAAACATTTCACAAATATTTGTAACACAACATCTTTTAACACTATATTTTCAATCGTGTCTTAATTCAACCACTCTTTTAATAAAATCTCATATAAGACATGTGGAAAACTAGAAGGGGGGTTGAATAGTTTTATCTCTTTTTCGTTTTATAAAATGTTTGTTTCAAAACCTTCAATTAGAGCTTATTATGAAAACAATATGTAATCAATATGATCAATTATATATGTGTGCTTTTGCGTTTGTTTTCAAAACTTAGTTTTATGAATAGAGCTTTGGTTGATCTTTGTGTGAATATGTTTTCCTTTTAAAATCTTAAAACGTTTTGTATCAAATCATCTATTAAGTTAAACTCAACATGAGAAGTGTGAATAATGCATCTAAGTCCATTAGACCATATCATATAATTATTCATCCTATAACAATATTAACTTATATCTATCACACAATCAACATCAAAACAATATAAGCAACAATCAACACATATTTGCAAGCATAGATATAAAGCGACAAATGTAAGAATAAATGAAAAGAGTTAAGAGAAAGGAAATGCAAACCGGGCACGATGATTTATAGTGGTTCGGCTACAAGGACACCTTCCTTGCCCTACTCCACTCCCCGAGTCACCTACTCGAGAGTTTTCTTCACTACTCAACAAGCTCCCTTTTGGCGGAGAAAACCGTACACAACTTTTGCTTACACCAATTAACGACACTAAGCTAAATGTCGGGTTCTAATAGTAGCTAGAACCAATCTCACGACACGACTTCGATCACTACACAACTTCTACATGACTTCACGACTTCTTCACGACTTCACAACTTCACGACTTCTTCACTACTTCACAACTTCTTCTATACTCCACTACTTATTCACACACCTACATCTTCACAACTAAATGACTTCTCCACACTACTACTTCTTCCCACTACTTCTTACTCACTTATTGACTCACTACTAAGTAAGATCATCTTGATATACTTGTTAGATATACATACATAACTCACAACTTCACATCAACACTAACTAGACTCTAATATAACTTTAGCTTTATGATAGGGAGAATTCTTCTCTTGCACTTTGAGTGGTGAAGGATTGGATCACTTGAAAACAAAGACTTATAATCTTATGATCAAAGGATTTAGAAAGATGTTTGGAAAGGGTTGGGACTGAAAATTTTAGTGCAGAAGGTGAGGAAAAATACCAGGAAAGAACCAGTATTTATAGGCAAAGATTCCTGATAACAGGAGCGTGCCGGCCCCCTTAAAATTAAGGGGGCCGCCCTCCTGTAACGGCCAGGAATTTTGTCCTTTTCTGGGGAAAGTTTATTTGGTGAAAAACTAACTGATTTTGGTTAAACATTTGAATTCATATATTTAGTATGATTTAAACATTTTCTTTTATTACCAAAAGAGTTTTTCAAAATTATATAATATGTTTATATTATTTAATAAACTTTGTAATAATTAAATAAATATCCCTTTGATCATAAAATGTATTAGACATTTGTTTATACATACCTTAAGTGATTGTTGAAGCATACTCGAGACGTTGATATGTCGAGAGCCGTTGATGTATGAATGCATAGATGATTTGTGATGACAAGTAACTTAAACACTTTACGTTATGTGTTGTAACTTACATCTTTGTCATCATCAAACATGAAGAGGATGTTTAGATTAAATATCGTAATATAAATATCGTAATATTTATGCCAACAATCTCCCTCTTTTTGATGATGACAAACTATGTAAACTATAACTCATAGTAAAATGTATAAGTTACTTGTTTACACTTCTTCTCCCCCTTTTGTCGAAGCAAAAAGGTGGACTCCTAGACGAGACTTCTACTACACTTCAATACTTGAGATAGAATGTATAAGGCGAGCTTGCATCATCGTGAGTGAAGCCTTGACTATCGCCAATGCTCCCTCTTGGTGTATACTCCCCCTTGGTGTATGCTCAAAACTAGTTTTGGCTACCAAAGAATCGAGCAAAAAAATAATACTACAAAACAGAGTTAGTAGAAAAAGAATGAACATATACATAATGATGATGACAGATATATGCATGACACTTATTGGGGAACAAGATATGGATGTCTAAGGTATATGGACTAAGAGTATGACACATGCAATTATTGTTTTAAAAAGAACAACCTAAATCCCAAAAAAGAATAATATGACCAATGCTTAAGACGTGACAATGATTAGGACCTAATAAAGGGATTCGACCGACATATTTTGATGAAAGATGCCAAAATGAAGATGAGAATGATACGTTCGTAGAATTAATGAAAAAGGATGAGCATGAATGGAAAAGGGAAGGTGATGACAAAGGGTTGACAATGATGGTTTAGATTAATATATTGTTTGACAAAGGTGAATGATTGGGAATCATGGGATTTTTTATTTTTTATTTATTTTTTATTTTTTTTGGTGTTTTGTTGGTTGACGACCGAAGGTGGATATGTGAAATGAGGTGGACTCGACAACACTTGAAGCTTGGATTTCTTCTTTGTGTTCTTCACTTGATAGAAAGTAGAAAAGACGCATTTCGTAATGAGATTCACTTGGATGAGGTGGTGATGACTCGAGAACACTTGAAGCTTGGATATCTTCTTTGTGTTCTTCACTTGTTAGAAAGTAGAAAAGACGCATTTCATAATGAAATTCACTTGACTTTTGATGACATGGACAAACATGTTTATGAGTGTATGGATATGACGATTGCCCTTTGATTCAAAGAGCGACATAAGGTTGAACATAGGTTTATGTATCATGAAAGATGGTTTGATCTTTATGGATTAAGTTGTAGTGGGTGATAACACATTTAGTAGAATTTAGGAGATGGTTACATGGTTGAATCTTCTTGTGAAGATGACTAGGTGGAGTTATTGGTGAAAATGGGTGAGAGTGAAATAGCGATATTCATGGAATGAATTTCTTGGGTTGGAGGTGGTGGTGACACTTTTGGTTTCTTTGAGGGCATGGAAATGGTGGATGACTCGAGATTGGTAGTGTAAAGGATGACTCGGTTTTTCATTTCACATTGGTGGTGGAAATTTTGACAAGGAAGAGGTTGATTGCGGGTAAATGGAGGTATATTCTTGGAAGTAAGAATGTTGGAGAGTTTGGTGTTGTGATGTGGGTTTAGGTTTAAGGTAGAAGGATATATGTAAGTGGTGTGATGTGGGTTTAGGCTCAAGGATGAAGGATAGCATACAATGAACTTCATCCATGAAGTTATGTAGCTTTTCTCGAGTATTATGAATGTTTAAAGAACAATCATAAAATGAGTTATGAGGTTTTCCTAAAGATGATAGCGGAAGAGGTGGATGGAAGATGTTTGACATCTATATTATAATAGAGTCATGACTCAAGAAATATACATGGATGATGAGTGACATTTTAATTTGCATTTCGCTAATTAAAAATACTTAAACATTTCGGATGAAATATTTAAGTTGTCACATTAGAGGTATTAGATTACTATCTAACTATCTCTTGAAAAAGGAGTGGATTGTTTGGAAGAGAACAAGATGATGAATAAGGAAGTGAGTATGCATGAAGACTCTAGGACACTTAAGACACTTTTGAGACTATAATGGCTGATGAGTGTGTAAATACTCATCATTTCTGTCACATTTAGACTGCAAAAACATTTAAAAACAATCAGAAGTGCATCAAAATACATGAATTATCCCTGGATTGTGTTTTTATATGTTTCAGATGCAAAAGGATTGAAAACTGATGAAAAATGAGTAAAGTTTGCATAATTGGCAGTTTCAGTCCCTGAACTTTCATAAATTGGCAGAAATAGTCCCTGGCAATCAAAAATGTAGAAAATTACCATTCAAGGTCCCTGTATTATTCAAAGTTGTCAAAATTGGTCCTTGAATGGAACTTTACAACAAATGTCAAAATTGGTCCTTTAACTTTGCAAATTGGCAATTTTGGTCCTCGGGTGTTCAAATTGGAGAAAATACATCAAAGTACCTTGTGGAATGATAAGATAGCAAGAAAGGTCCTTGGAAGTGATTTTTGGAAAGTTGGCATGAATGGTCCCTGAAATTTCAGCTTTGGCATGTTTAGTCCTTGGGCTAATATTTTCTACAAACCAAACAATACCCTTTTACTGAACCCAAAATACCACTCAACCCATTTAACTCCTAAACCCACTAACCTAAAATCCCACCACTGGCCCAACATTAACCCCATGGCCCAAAACCCACTAATAAAACATACCCCATGTTTTATTTATTCTCAGTCAACACAAGGGTCAAACCCAAAAGTATATACTCCCTCCTTCCAACTCAGAACCCACTCACCTGCAAAACACAACCACCCTCCATCATCACCCTCACCACTTCTGCAAACTATCCCTGCCACACTCAAACCCTCCCTCTAGCTAACCCAAACAAACACCCCAATCCAAAGATATCTTACTGGCAAAAGTAAAATAGCTAAGGGCCAAAACCACTTTTGGCGCCAAAATGAAAGGAAGGTCAGGATCAAATTCTACTCATCCTATGGCTGGTATTCTTGCTGGGAAAGGACAAAGGAGTCCCCAAAACCCTAATTGGTCACTATAAAAAGAGCATTGTAGCAGAGAAGACCTTATGTAGTTTTTTTAGTTAATTTTTCATTGTCGAATTTATTTCAACTTTGTTTTCTAGTATAATAGTTAGTTCCAGTGTACTTCTTAGTTAAAATTCCAATGTAATTTTGAATTTATCTAGTAAAAATTCTAAGTTTCCAGTGAAAATCAAATTTGGTGTTTTGGAGTGAAAATCTCAGTTGTCTACAAAAGTGTTAAAGTTGTTGTTTTCCTGTTTCTTTGTGCTCACACAAGTTACCCATAAGCTTTTATAAGTTTTTTTTCAAGCATTGTAAATTAGTTTAGCTTAAAATTGCAAAAGTACTCAAAAATCAAGAAAATTCAGTGAAAAATAAAAGGAGAAAAGAAGAAGAGAAAAAGACCTGAGGAATCATGGTTTAGAACCTCATGGGAGGTATTAAATTGGGCTAGTAACTGGTCCATGTTCTTGGTTTGTATGCACACAGGATCATTTGTAAGGAAAATTCCAATTTTAGCTTATATACTATAGCATCTGTTTACATACTGCTTATTAACATACTGTTGATCACCTGCTTATATCTTGCTTATATTAGCTCAGTTTAGTCCTTAGATTTCTTTATATTGCTTATATATAGGTTGCTCTATTTAGTTTCGCTTAGTAATTATAAAAATCCAAAATATAGATATATCCAGTAGCTTATCTCTTGTGCTTCTTTTCTGCCTATTATTACTTTTTAGGCCTCTATTTAGCTGTTTAATCTATTGCTTCTCAGTTTCCTTAGCCTAAACTTGCATTTCCTTCTTTAAATTTTCAACAGGCTTTGGTTAAGGGGTGTTTGGTTTAAGAGATTCAACTGTGTGATTGTTGGTCTTTGTTGTTACTATTGGATGAGACATGCTTCATTAGGTATAATTAGCTCATTTGGGTCATAAAATCAGTAGTATTTCCATAAAAAAGTCAAAATCTTAGTGTATGCTTAAGTGTTGTTCACTGTGTGGATTTTTAAGTAGCATAATCAAGCAAATAGGTTCATTAGTAGCTTATATAGTGTAGTTAACTCATATTATAGCTTAAATCATCATTTTCAGTCATTAAGGAGCAATCAAAATTCATTTTAGTCAACCTTTCCTCAAAATGTAAAAAGTTAAAATCTCCCATTCAATAAAATGGGGCATTCTATTAGATAACTTTTAGGATTCATAACAACTTAGAATTAGATAAAATATGTTTTTATGTGCTATTTGGTTGCTGGTAATTCATAATTAACAAGAAAATTTAGATTTGAACTCTTTTTACTTATTGAAATTCATCTCCAAAGTGGCCTGTCCACTCACTTACCTCCCCTGCTCCATGGGTTTCCAGTTTGACCCATTTTTCTTTTGATCATTACTTGTTGGTTAGTTAAGCTCAGGACTTGAAAATTGGTGTTTTGTGTAGCCTGGTTGCCTGTCTTGTTGAATGCATTTATTGTTTGGGCTTAATTGCTTATTTGGATTGCCTAATTCATCCCTTTAAGTGCCTTATTTGAGCACTGTTGCTGCTGACAAATTAGTGTAAACTGAGCTTTGTTGAATTTATTGATTCTAGTTGATCCAGTGTTGTTTTTTAGTTGTTTGTAGCTGTTGTGTGTTGCCTGAGTTGCACTTGTTCATGTTATCCTTGGATTGTACCTGTGTGCTTATTGTGTCCTATCTTCTTATTCATAATCTCATTTGAGCTCATAATCTTCTTCACTGTGGGATGTTTTAACTTTGCATAAGTGTGTTAAGTGTGTAACTTTAGTTTATTTAAGTTGTTTGGAGATCTTACAAGTCCTTGCAATCTAGTTTCTAGTTTTGAGCTTGTTGGGAAAGCTTGTAGCTTGAAAACTTGCAAAAGCCATACTGATCCATTCCACTGGTTCAGTGGCTTCCAAGCCACCTTCACAAGCCCCTCATTTGCTCAATCCTTAAGCTATTCTTGGGATTTTTGTTTTTTTTGAGAAGCTAGTGGAATTGGCTTGTCATTCCAACACTCACCTTGGGTCTTAGAGCTTTTGCCCCAGCTTAGTTTGACCTGTCAAATAGCCCTTAGGACCGCTTGACTGGGCAGTTTGATGGAATTGCTTAATTTGTTTTCTCTTTTGATTCTGTGTGATTATGTTGTCAATTTAGCTCATTCTCAGTTTTTGCAACTTGTGTCTAGTCTTTTTTAGCTTTGTTTCTTAGTTACTAGCTTATTATACTTGATACATCTCATTTAAGCCTCAAAAAGCTCACTGCCATAAACATAAGCTTGTATTAAGCTCATTTTTGAGTTCCATAATTGTTGTCTTCACAAAGTTCCATTTTTTCAGTTGTTTAATAGCTTGGTAAAAAGAAAAATCAAAAATCATCATTTTAATTTTTAGTGATAGCTTCTATTTAATAGGATTTATCTATTTAATTTATTTATAATTTTTTTATTAAGCACTTAGTGGTTTGCATATTTTTCCTAGGCTCCAGATATCAAATAGTAATTGTATAAAAATTTTCATATTTTTCTCTTTTCATTTGGTAATTTTAGTAATTAAAAGTAGTCTAATTAGTTTTAATTAAAAAAATCAAAAATAAAATCATTTAGTGTTTAATTTTGATGTACAGCATCTTTTTATATTTTTTCTAGATTTTATTAATTATATAGTATTTTTAGAAAATAGTTTCTTAATTGTTACTGTTCATTTGCTATTATTCTTAATTAATTTAGTTTAATTAGCTTTTAATTAATAATTAAGTAAATAAATTCTAAAATAGTTTATTTATAAGTTTAGGAACTTTTTTATAATTTTTTAGGACTCCTGTAATTTTTAGGTAATTTTATAAAAAAGTTTCATAATTATCTAAATTGGTTTAGTATTTATTTTAATTTAAATTAGTTTAATTAATAATTAGTAATTAATTAATATTAAATAATTAAAAAATTAAAAAAATATTTTTCTTTTTCTTAAAATTTTCTTTTGTCATTAGAATCTTAGAAAAGTTATTTTCACATTCGTAGGACTTTATTTGCTCCCGTTTCACTTTTTATTTTGCGCGCTTGCGTTTATTTTAGATTCAAACGCGCGTTTTTAGATTTAAATCACGTTTCTAGGTTATCTGATTATCAGTAATTGTTCATATAGTGTTTTTAAGCTATTCTCAATCATAATCTCTTAGTGTAATCATAATAATCAAAATCTTGATCTTCCTGTTAAATCACCCGATCACAAGCACGTTTAAATACCATTCACACCTCGTCGGGACATAACGACCCGGGGATGTTCTATACTCCTTGGTTTAGTATTGACTCAAGCTGTTTGACCTTGTTGACCATTGGTCAATATTGGTTGACCGTTTGAGGCCAATCAATGGCCTATCGGATTGTGACACTAAGGTTCTCATGAAATAAGGGTGTAAGGTCTAAAGGCAAGAAATATATACCTAGATGGATGAGACATATAGAGTCAAGCATGTAAAGGCATTTAGGCATGTACCATAAATAAGTACAAAACTATATCATATCAAAATAGTTAGTGTTAGATCGATATACTCTGACCAAACTAACTATTTAGCTTGTAAGGGTTTAGTAATCTTGGATAAATCCTAAACTACAAACAATGAAACACTGAATAACTCTGTTAAGTATGCGGAATCTACTTTAACAAAGCTAAGAATTATCAAAGAACTTTGATTATATTAAACCTTTAAACCTGCTTACGTACACAGATTCACTAACAACCCTAAATATCTCTAAAATCGTATATCTCTAATGCCAACTTAGGGATCCTTTTATAGGCATAAGGAAAACCCTAGTCGGTTTACAATACTTGAACGACAAGTAAACTAACTCTAATCTAAAGAACATTCTAGAATTACATAATGATCCTTAAACGTTTTACATTGTAGTCCTTTATCATAGCAGTACTTTAATAAGCAGCACGTTGACTTTCTTCAGCAACACTTTGAATTTTATGAGAAGCAGTACTTTGTGTTGACATAAATAATGCATAAAACGTTATTTATATTTTTCGATATCTCTACGTTTTGAAGATCACAAAATGTAAAATCATTAAACGTAAGATTACTACGTAAACAAGTATTAAGCTAGTTTATATCATTATATCCAACTTAATCACTTAAGGTATGAATAAACAAGTGCTTAATACATCTCATGATCAAAGGGGTATTTAATTAATTACTACAAAGTTTATTTAATTATATAAACATATTATATATTTTTGAAAAACAATTTTGGTAATAAAGAAAAATGTTTTAATCATACTAAATATATGAATTCAAATTTTTAACCAAAATCAGTTAGTTTTTCACCAAATAAACTTTCCCCACTAAAGACAAAAAAATCTGGCCGTTACAGTAGGCCGGCCCCCTTAATTATAAGGGGCGGTCCCCTTAATTTTAAGGGGACCGGCCATGAATTAAGGGGACCGGCACGCTCCTGTGTCAGATTTTGTCAGAATTTTTCCCCTATAAATACCACCTTAAATCTGGTATTTTTCCTCACCTCTTGCACGAAAATTTTCAGATCTAAATCTCTCTAAACATCTTCCAAAACCCTTTGATCATTAGATTACTAATCCTTGTTTCAAGTGATTCAATCCCTCATCATCCACCATCATCCAAAGTGCAAGAGAAGAATACTCCTTCAACCTCAAGTTTAAGAAGTATTGTATATTGATTGTGTATATTGTGTATAGCTCTTGTGTAGTTGTGTTGTGAACATTATAAGTAGTTCTAGGAGTGTTAGTTGTGAATAGAAGTAGGGTAGTGGTGAAGATTAAGTAGTGAAGTAGTGAAGTAGTGAAGAAGTTGTGTTGTGAAGAAGTAGTGACGAAGTTGTGGTGTGCTCAAGTTGTGAAGAAGTCGTGGTGTGTTGTGAGATTGGTTCTAGCTACTATTAGGACCCGACATTTAGCTTTGTGTCGTTAAGCCGGTGTAAGCAAAAGTTGTGTAAGGTTTTCTCCGCCATAAGGGAGCTTGTTGACATAGTGAAGAAAACTCCCGAGTTAGGTGCTCGGGGAGTGGAGTAGGACGAAGAGGAGATTCGTAGCCGAACCACTATAAATCCTTTGTCTCACGGTGCCATTTTTCCAACTCTATCTCTTTACTTATTTACTTACTTTCATATTTGTCATATCATATACTTGTTGATATTGTATTTTATAATTGTGCAAGTCTCTTGGTGATATATATAAAGTTCGAATTGGTGTTTTCATAAACAAAGTTTTTGTAAATTAAAAAGACGTAAAACTATTCAACCCCCCCTTCTAGTTTTCCACAATTGGTATCAAGAGCCACGTCAAACAAGATTTTTAAAATATATTGTATTTTAAAACTTGAAATCGATCTATGGAAATGGAAAAATATTTAGAAGGGAAAATTGTTTTTAGACCACCATTTCTTGAAAATGAAAATTTTCTTACATGGAAAAATCAATTCGAAAGTTATGTAAAATCAATAGACTATGATCTTTGGCATGTCATTTCAATTGGTGATATTAAATCGATAAATACTACTTTTGAAAAACAAAATAACTTGGCTAAATTTATTATATACAAAGCTATTTCAAATGTTGAATATGAAAGAATATTTTTTTGTCAAACGGCAAATGACATGTGGAAAAGTCTTTCAAAATATCACCAAGAAGAATGTCAAGCCAAAGAAAAACTTTCAAATGACTTAGTAGCAAAAGAGAGTATAGTAGACAAATATTTAGTTGAAGTAAGTACAAGTGCTACGAGTTCAAATGTCTTATATGTAGGTAATGACGCCGAAAACAACATGAGCAAGGATGAACAAGAAGACTATGAAGAGATGTCAACCAAGAAGGAACTAAGTGACGATGAAGATGATGATTCTAGTTCCGAAAGTGAAGACGAAGAATATGCAAAGGCCGTCAAAGAATTTAAAAGACTCATTAAAAAGCGACAAAGAACACAAGATAAAAGGAAAACAACACGAAGAAAAAGAGTTGACGATGAAGACAAGAAGAACAAAGGGGAATGCTTAGTCGCTCAAGCATCTAATGAAATTTGTCTAGGAATAAATTTGGAGCCCGACGAATGGGTAAAGGATAGCGGGTGCTCAAGACACATGACGGGGAATCGCAAGCTATTCTCTACATACAAAGCATACAATGGAGGTAATGTTATTTTTGGTAGTGATCGTCGTGGAAAAATCATAGGCAAAGGTACGATCTCTCAAGACTCCCTAACTATTGAAAATGTTGAACATGTAGATAACTTAACATATAACTTGCTTAGTGTAGGACAAATATGTGACAATAAGTGTAGGGTTACCTTTACCGATAAGAATAGTGTAATTATTAAGGATGATAAAGTCATAGGTAGAGGAATTAGGAAAGGCGGCGTATATGTCATGAAACTAGGAGATAAATTGGAAGATAGGATATGCCTAGCAACCTTAGACGAAAACTCCACTTTGTGGCATAGGAGATTAGGTCATGCAAACATGCAACAAATACAATCATTGGTGTCTAAGGAACTAGTTAGAAACTTGCCTAGCCTAAAATATAATCAACACTTTTGCGATGCCTGTAAAATAGGAAAACAAGCACATGCTAGTCATAAAGCTAAGAATATAGTATCCACCACTAGATGCTTAGAACTACTTCATATGGACCTCTTCGGTCCATCCGCGGTGCGGAGCTACGGTGGCAATCGCTACACCTTAGTTATAGTAGATGACTATTCACGATACACGTGGACTAGGTTCCTAAGCGATAAAACCGAGGCCTTTGAAAAATTTGAGACATTTAGTAAAATGATACAAAATAAGCTAGGATGCTCTATAGTTTCAATTAGGACGGACCATGGTAGGGAATTCGATAACGAAGTACAATTCGGAAAATATTGTGATTTAAATGGAATATCTCACAACTTTTCCGCTCCACGAACACCTCAATCAAATGGAGTAGTAGAAAGGAAAAATAGGACCTTACAAGAAATGAGTAGAACTATGTTAAATGAACAATCTATCCCACAAAAATTTTGGTGTCATGCCGTAGATACTTCAACATACATACTTAATAGGGTGTCTATTAGACGAATACTAGGAAAAACTCCTTATGAGTTACTAAGAGGTAGAAAACCAAACATAGGCTACTTTAAGGTATTTGGAAGTAAATGTTTCATTCTTAACACAAAGGATTATCTTACTAAGTTCGACCCTAAGTCATATGAAGGAATCTTTCTAGGATATTCGCAAAGTAGTAAAGCATATATAGTCTTAAATAAACACACTATGAAAGTAGAAGAATCCTTAAACGTAACCTTCGATGAAACTCCTCCACCACCTAAGACATTACCCTTAGAAGATGATGATGTTATAGAGGAAGAAGCTATTGAGGTTAGTAAAACAAAACCTTTAGGAAATGATATTGAAGAAGAAAATTTAGAAGAAAACGAAGTTATAAATATTAAGGAATCTAGGTCACACCCATTAGACAACATCATAGGTCACCTAAACCAACGAACACTTAGATCACAAGCGCAAGACAAAAATAATTTCTTTTGTTTTGTGTCGACAATAGAGCCTAAGAATATAAATGAAGCCTTAAAGGATGAAAGTTGGATTATGGCTATGCAAGAAGAATTAAATCAATTCAAAACAAATGATGTTTGGGAACTAGTCCCAAATCCTAGGAACGTGACCATAATAGGAACTAAGTGGGTATTTAGAAATAAATTAGATGAGAAGGGAATAGTAACTAGGAACAAAGCTAGGTTAGTTGCCCAAGGTTATAATCAACAAGAAGGAATTGATTATGACGAAACTTATGCCCCTGTAGCTAGATTAGAATCCATTAGAATCCTTTTAGCTTATGCCTGCGCCCTAGACTTTAGGTTATACCAAATGGATGTGAAGAGTGCATTCCTTAACGGTTTTATCAATGAGGAGGTATAGGTGACACAACCTCCAGGATTCATTGACTTCGCAAAACCTGATTATGTTTATAAACTAAAGAAAGCTTTATATGGTCTTAAGCAAGCTCTAAAGGCTTGGTATGATAGACTAAAGGCATTCTTAGTTAAACATAATTATTCCATGGGAATGGTAGACAACACTCTCTTCACTAAAAGAAGTAACCCACATATTATCATTGTTCAAATATATGTTGATGACATTATATTTGGCTCAACTTGTCAAGAAATGTGTGATGAATTTGCCAAAATCATGCATGATGAGTATGAGATGAGTATGATGGGAGAACTAAACTTCTACTTAGGACTACAAATAAAACAATTAGAAGATGGAATATTTTTTAACCAATCTAAGTACATTAAGGAAATGCTTAAGAAATTTGGCCTAGAAGACTCTAAACCACTTAAGACACCTATGTCTACGGAAATTAAACTCACAAGAGATGAAGAAGGTGAGTCCGTAGATAACACTAAGTATAGAGGAATGATAGGAAGTTTACTATACTTAACGGCAAGTAGACCCGATATCATGTATAGTGTTTGCCTTTGTGCTCGCTTTCAAGAGGATCCCAAAACCTCTCACCTAGAAGCGGTTAAGCGTATCTTCCGATACATTAAAGGCACTATACACTTAGGATTATGGTATCCTAAGGGATCCGGCATAGAAACCATTGTCTATGCGGATTCGGATCATGCGGGAGACTACGTAGATAGAAAGAGCACTAGCGGTATTTGCACGTTTATGGGATGTTGTTTAACATCTTGGTTTTCGAAGAAGCAAACCGCTCTTGCTATTTCTACCACCGAAGCCGAATACGTAAGCGCTGGAAAGGCATGTCAACAAGCACTATGGATGAAACAAGCTCTCGTAGACTATGGCATTAGGTTAGAAAATATCCCCATTATGTGCGATAACAAAGGAGCTATAGACTTAAGTAAGAATCCCGTTCAACACTCTAGGACTAAACATATAGAAATACGCCATCACTTCCTTAGGGATAATGTACAAAAAGGAAACATCACTATAGAAAAGGTAGCTTCGGAAGATAACATAGCCGACATATTCACTAAGCCCCTTAAGCGTGAATTATTTAACCACTTGCGTTTAGGATTAGGAATGATGGAACAAATTGATTAAATTTTCTTGAAGGATCAAAACTTTCTGAAATTTTCAAAATTCTGGACACTTTTAAGTGTCAGATGGGCGGACCCCTTAAATATATAAGGGCGGCCCCCTTAAAATTAAGGGGACCGGCCTCTATTTAAGGGGGCCGGCCATCTGATGGTAAAAAGTTCTTTGTTTTTCTTTCTTTCTTCTCAAATCTGAGTCTAGGATTCTGTTTTGCACAAAATCAGGAATTGAGATAATTTGTTTGCATAATTATACTCTCAATAAAAACCTCAATTCTTTTCAAAAACATTCTCACGATTAGGAAAGCTCATTGTTGAATAATGATAAAAACGTTTTTCTAAAATCATGCATAATGGTCTTACTCTCGTTATCTATAAGTATATAATCTAATGCATACTTATATATAACATTTAGAAGTAAGCAAATTTAATTCAAGGAGACTAAAAATTGTTTCTTAGGATTATTATTAGTTCTTCATAAGAGTCGAAGCAATCTTTACTCCACATTTGTCTCATATAGGCACACACTAGAACAAAATCAAAAACTTCATGGTCACATTTGTTCCATCACTAGTTAGCCACTAATAGGTGCCTTCACTTAAGATAAGTTGCCTTAGGATCCTTTAATTGCTTAATTGTTTATTCGCCTTAAAATGCATGCTTAATTATATTTATATGTTTAATTGCTTGCATGTATGCTTTTCATGAAAATTAGACTATGAAAATGCTTGCCTAGTTGCCTAAAGAGTTGGTCTTGCCAAAACCAAACCCCAAAACAAACACCTTTCTGAAAAAACTTTCCCAAAAACCCAATTCTGGCAACATGGATCCTCAGACCAGGGCGGCCCCCTTAAATCAAAGGGGCGGTCCCCTTAAAATTAAGGGGACCGGCCAGCAATTAAGGGGCCGGCCATCTGCTGGACGAGGGTTACTGTTTGCTTTCTGCTTTTCAGCCCATTTCACCCTATTTTGATTCCTCATTTCCCTGAATTCACAAACACCTTTTGTTAATCAAATCCAACGCATATTCTCCTTTCATAAACACAAAATCATCACACTATAAATGCCTCCCATCATCACAAATCATTGCTCATTCATCCAAACGTGTCATCTCCCAACAACCAAAAACCCAAGTTTTCAAGAGTTGCTAAGATCTTCGTCAAACCCGTATAGAGAAGAAAGCTTGATACTTGTCAAAAATCATCATCATTAAATGATGTTGTCCATAGCCAACCAATACCCAAGCCTTCAAACTACCCAAATAATACGACTCTTCTACATCACCAAGACAACCTCACAATA
>LBNU01008759.1:1440-16030 GCA_014162995.1 Artemisia annua
TTTTTGTATAAGAAAGATTCGGTCACCCCAGATATGATTAAGCATTGTTTAGCTCGTAGTATTTATATTAGTTAGTAAAACGTAGATTAGTAGTAGATTAGTTCCCGGAAGAAGGACGGGTCTTTACCCACTGTATACCTGATCCGCAGCCCAAGTGGCAAAACCTATGTACATATAAATACCCTCTCCATCCTTGGAGAGGGTAAGCCTTCTCATAATCTCATTTTCTTTTTTTTTGGTTTTCTCTCTAAGGCTTCATCTCTGTCTCTCTCTAACTTTCTCTCTCTACATTTCTTTCTTTTCTTTCTTATGTATAACGAGCCATAACCACAAGTGAGAACGTGTTTGTGATGTCATCTAGTGTTCTACAGACACAAGCTTGGCTCAACCAAAACATCCCCTATATTCTTTGATCACCATCAAATTAAGGCCTGATCATGCAAATTATTGTACAATCAGTAGCGCCATCCGTGGGACCCACTACAATTGGTCTCGTTATTCCAAGCAAATAAGCAGTCAAACACACTCACTACTTTTCCGGCATGAATCAAGAAAGAGAAGTTACACCCCCACTGGGTTTCTCGACTCTAACCCCAATACCCGTAACCGACGCTAACAATCTTCCGCCAATTACGGCGTCCACCTTCACCACACGATCTCACCCAGAAATAACACCCAATCACCGTGCATCAACATCATCTAACCCAGAACNCTACTTTTCCGGCATGAATCAAGAAAGAGAAGTTACACCCCCACTGGGTTTCTCGACTCTAACCCCAATACCCGTAACCGACGCTAACAATCTTCCGCCAATTACGGCGTCCACCTTCACCACACGATCTCACCCAGAAATAACACCCAATCACCGTGCATCAACATCATCTAACCCAGAACCTGTCATTAGCCCTGCCTTTGTTGAGGTTAATTACGAAGAGCTAGAATCTTTGTTAAGGGCTCAAAGGAGACAAGTTCGGAACACAGAGATGCGAAGGGAGTTGGAATACTCTAGTGATGAATATGACGAAGAGATAGAAATGGAGCCGAGGCCTTCGGTTCCTGGGGCTACTCACCCAGTCTTACTTATTGGGTCCCCTGTTGGTAGAAGGACCGGGGTAAGGTCTGTTGGCTTTGAGGGGGTTTCTGAAAGGGCCCCCACGAGGAGAGAGGGAACGATGGCTGAAGGCTCTAATGGGAGGAGCCAACGAAGGGAAGTCCCGGAGGTAAATCTACCTCCATTGTTAGCCGCACATCTGGGAAGAACTGAAGCAGGGGTTCCACTACAGCCTTTTCATGCATCCGGTGTGGGAGGCAATCCATCTTCGTTCAACACGGAGGAGGACTCCCTCCCAATGGTATGTACCCCCTATTCCAGACTCCGAGCTATCTTCAAAACCTTCATCCTNTCTTACTTATTGGGTCCCCTGTTGGTAGAAGGACCGGGGTAAGGTCTGTTGGCTTTGAGGGGGTTTCTGAAAGGGCCCCCACGAGGAGAGAGGGAACGATGGCTGAAGGCTCTAATGGGAGGAGCCAACGAAGGGAAGTCCCGGAGGTAAATCTACCTCCATTGTTAGCCGCACATCTGGGAAGAACTGAAGCAGGGGTTCCACTACAGCCTTTTCATGCATCCGGTGTGGGAGGCAATCCATCTTCGTTCAACACGGAGGAGGACTCCCTCCCAATGGTATGTACCCCCTATTCCAGACTCCGAGCTATCTTCAAAACCTTCATCCTCCTGCAAATATACAACCTAGCAACAGCCAGTTCCCACAAACTACTATGCCCTACGGGCAGCCCATGGCGTACCCCTCGTTTACTATGTACAATGGCTACCCTGTCAACATAGGAACACCTTATCCTCCTTATCCAAATCAAACCCCTTCGGGGGTGCCTCCTCCTCACAATCCATACAACACTGTCCCCGAGAACATGCCAACTTACAACTGTCTATATCCAGAGCCTACGGGTCCGACGACACCTTTTGTAAGGTGGATTGAGGACTATCCGTTGCCCGATGGTTTGAAGATGCCTTCGCACATAGGCACCTATGATGGAAAAGGGGATCCAGAAAACTTTATACACTTATTCGAAGGAGCGATAAGGATGCAAAAGTGGGTCATGTCCATAGCCTGTCACATGTTTACGTACACCCTTCGAGATTCCGCCCGTATCTGGTGGAATGGGCAGAAAACAGGCAACATTGTTAACCTTGATGATCTGAAGGCTAAGTTCCATTCGCACTTTAGCCAGCAGAAGAAGTTCACAAGGACCCATCTCACAGTACATAACATTAAGCAGAAGGAGAACTAAAGCACAAGAAGCTTCGTTACAAGGTACACTGACGAGACTCTGCAAATCCTGGGCTTGCATGAAGAGCAGCGTATCTCCGGTTTCGTGCATGGCCTACGGAATCGCCACCTTGTGGAGTTCCTATCCACAGACCTTCCGGCAACTTATAAGGGCCTGATGGAAAGAACTACACCTGGATAGAGGCTAAGGAAGTATCTACCAACGGGACTCTAGTGGAAAGTAACAAGGTCGCAAAGCACTCCTCATAGGAAGGGTCAAAGAACAAGAACAAAAACCACAACAGGTTTACCCCTTATAACAAAGGCCCGAATCATGGTTTGCTAGGGAGTCTGACGAAATCCCCAAGGGAAATTCTAGCCACAGAAAAGGCTGCGAAAGCCTTCGAAGCACCCCCTTGTATGACGGGAAAGGGCAAGAACAAGGATACGACTAAGTACTGCTACTTCCACGAGGACTTTGGCCATGNTATAACAAAGGCCCGAATCATGGTTTGCTAGGGAGTCTGACGAAATCCCCAAGGGAAATTCTAGCCACAGAAAAGGCTGCGAAAGCCTTCGAAGCACCCCCTTGTATGACGGGAAAGGGCAAGAACAAGGATACGACTAAGTACTGCTACTTCCACGAGGACTTTGGCCATGACACAAACAGTTGGCGGGAGTTGAAGAAACAGATAGAAGAGGCAGTAAAGTCTGGACAGTCGACACACCTAGTAAAGGGAATAAAGAAAGGCAAGGAGAAGGTCACCGACACTCAATTGGGAAAAGACACCACTCCGCAAGAAGCTCCCATTCTAACGGTTCACAGACACTCCTCCAATTTAAAAAGGAGGGCCTCCGAGAGAGAGATACCTGGAGTAGAAGAGATAACATTTCCGTCCGAGGCACTAAGGTCTCCCTCTAAAGATCCGGTGGTCATTAAGGTTATAGTCTCAAACCTAGAGATTAATAAAGTCTATATGGACTGTGGAAGTTCTTGTGAAATAATCTACGAGCATTGCCTCATGAAGCTCAAGCATTCGATTAGGGCCAAACAAGTGAAGCCAAAAATGCCTCTGGTAGGATTCTCGGGTGAGCGTTTATGGCCTCTAGGAGAAATACCTTGGGAAGTGACACTCGGAGAAGGGAGATTTGCGAGGACATAGACTCTAAATTTTGTCTTCGTAAGGTCCCAATCCCCCTATAATATGCTGATTGGAAGAACAGCCATGAAAACGATGGGCATCGTAGTCTCCACCGTGCACGCTAGTCAAGTTCCAAACAGCACATGGCATTGGTACTATCTTCTCTAGCTATGATGAAGGAAGGATACAGGAGGACCGACGAAGAGATGAACAATGTGACCAAAAATCTGCGAGACACACAACGAATCGCATGGAAGCTGAGGAGCATATTGTGATAAACAACTCCTATCCTGAACAAAGGGTGATGATTGGAAAGCAACTTCCAACCACTTTCAAGAAAAGGCTGGAGAGGTTGCTCAAGGCCTATGAAGATGTGTTCGTATGGAAATATTCAGACATGACAGGGGTCCCGAGGTCACTCACATACGACAACAAGCCTTTTAGTATGGAACACAAGCTTAATGAGTCCAAACACATCGAGCCGACTAAACAAAAGCCTCGTCATATGACACCTGAACGAAGCATGGTCATTCATAAGGAAGTTGGCAAACTCACGGAGGCAGGTATACTCAGAAAGGTAGAAAACCCCCATGGGTTACTAATCCAATTGCAACCCAACGAAGGGATGGAGAATGGAAGATACTGGTTAACTTCGAAGACATTAACAAAGCTTGCCGAAAAGAGAGTTACTTGTCGATAGGAAAGCAATGGTCATCATCTGAATTTTGTTGGGAATGTTTCCTCAGTACAGACAAGGGATGCCATCAGATACAGATGGCAGAAGAAGACGAAGAAAAAATGGCCTTTCACGTGGGTTAAAACACCTATTGTTTCAAAAGAATGCCCTTCGGTTTAGAGAATAATGAGGCTACATACAACGTGTTAATAGAAAAGGTCTTCGGAAAACAGCTAGGGAAAAACCTGGGAGTTCGTGAAGGTTACTTGGTTACGCAAAGAAAAACAAAAGAAGACCTCCTTTATGATGGCGAAGAAACCTTCGAGAATCAACCTGAAGCTAAATCCAAAAATGTGCTCCTTTGGCATTGAAAAAGAACGGTCGAATGAACATCCACTCGCAGGACGAAGGATCCAAGCCAAAGAGAGAGTTACCTCGAAGGAGCAAACTGAAAGATCACCAGGGAAAACTCACGGTCTGAAAGATAAGCTAGAAACACTAAGAAAATTTTTGTCGAAGGGTGTCAACAAGCCTTCATCACTTTTCAAAGCTCGCAATGAAGGCATCAACAAAATATCCAATCAATGGAGGATGGAAGCCGAAACAGCCTTCCAAAGGTGGAAGGAGTGCATGGAAATCTTGCCAACGATTACGGCTCCAGTCAAAGGTGAAATTTTGCTCCTACACGTAGCAACATCCTTCGATGAAATAGGTGCAATGCTCTTTGCGGAGAAAAGAACCGTGCAGATACCAATATACTTCGTTAGTAAGATTTTACCAGAAGTGGAACGAAGCTATGAAGAGTCAGAGAGGCTAATTTTAGCTGTGGTTTATGCCACAAGGAGCCTTCAAAGGTACTTCAAGGATCACCCCATCAGGATACTCATCGATAAGCCAGTTGAATGGGCATTCCTAAAGCCCAATAGATCACAGAGAATGGTCAAGTGGGCTATAGAATTGGAAGAGTATGATATAGAGTATGTGATAGATGGTTTTTTCGAAGGACATTCCAATGAGCCTGATGAAGTAGGCGAATCAAATATGTCTTCCAACAAAAGAACCTTCAAGGCTAAAGGAGAAGAAAAGCATCAAGTGGGTGACTTAAAAATGCGTATGACCTCACACAATCAGAAAAAAGGCAAACGCCTCATTGAACCTAGCTTCGAATATGAGGTAGAGCAGCAAGCTTCAACAAAATGACCTAGGAGTAACAACCTTTTGCTCTCTAGGAATCAAAGTTCGTAGCAACCTTTAGGTAATATGTTACCTATTTAAGTTTCAAGTATAATAAATGAAGGACCTTTCTTACATATACTTCGAGAAAGGTGAATGACGCAGGCCAAAATCTACAGTAGCCGGGTCCACATACTAGCAACCCTCCTACAACATACAAATGGGCTGACTTATCCTTCGTAAGTCTTAATTCGCAATTTGATGGTTTTCCATTCATATATTGATTTCTTCTCACTATGGGAAAGAAGCATTAATGGTAGGTGTCTTAGTTTTCATTTCTGAAAATGATGTAATCCTCCCTACCCAATTAATGATCCTGATATATTCCCTTGAAATCTCGTGTCTTCTTTTATACAACAAAGATTTTATCAACCAAGTATTTAAAGTTCAATGTTCGAAGAATATATCAAGATAACCTTATCTTGGAAAGCATCACATTCAATTCACATTAACTCTCCTAATAGTCTTAGGGTATTCAAAGCCCTCTGCACTAAAAGGATAAAGATGGAGTGGGTCGCGACCCTCCGTCAGCAGTCAAATTATACGATTGCCAAAAACCTTGGTTCAGTTTATGAAGGTACTTACTATGACCTTAAAATATATAACAACGTTTATCAATAACGTTAAGAGAAGAAACATATAATAGCAAAAAGTGGGATATGCTTCCCTTATTCATAAACTATGCTAACACATGTAGCATAGAAAGTAGTTGCCACCGACATAATAATAAAGATTGTCTTGGCCGAAGCCTCACAAACAAAAGCATAGAAATTGTTTAGAAAGATAAATTGTTAATTGTTCTAAGGGTACACACCACCCTTGGGGTCAAGTTACTGCAACAGTGCAGCCTTCATTCTTCGCAGGGAGACATAGGACTTCCTTGGACAACTGGGGATGGGGGCTTCTCAAGACTTGCTTTGGCAGGAGAGGAAGGTTCCTCAACATTAGTTTTGTCACCAGGAGAAGGAGGCTGCACAATAGATTCCTTGTTCAATGGGGATGGAGGCTTCTCAGAAGTTGTCTTCACTGATGGAGGCTTGGCAGGGGTACCCTTTTTGCTTGATGAAGGAGGTTGTGCCCTTCGAGGCTTCTTAGCAAGGAGCGCATCAACGGAAGCAGTTGGATCTTTGGTTGACTCACAGAGGAAGGGGTACTCTGCTGCAGCTAGAGCATTGCTGGCATGGTCATACTCCCTCTCATGAGTAGAGCGGTAGTAAGGTACTTTTGATAGGTCCACCAGCTTACTTGTCGCAGCAATCTCTTCAAGCATTGTGCATTTCCCATGATACATCGCAGCATTTACCAAGTCTGCTATCACTTTCCCAACCTCATCACTATGGTACAAATCCATAGCGATATAGGGAACAACCTTCGACACNGCGGTAGTAAGGTACTTTTGATAGGTCCACCAGCTTACTTGTCGCAGCAATCTCTTCAAGCATTGTGCATTTCCCATGATACATCGCAGCATTTACCAAGTCTGCTATCACTTTCCCAACCTCATCACTATGGTACAAATCCATAGCGATATAGGGAACAACCTTCGACACAACCGCAGCTCTATCCTTCTTTAGAGCCTTGTGTTAACGCTTCAACCCATCCAATTCTTCTCGGAGCTTGATCTCTTTGTCTTTGAGCTTTATTCTCTCCGACTCCAGACCCTCACACTTGGACTCCAGGGTAGCAATTTCCTCCTTGTACTCCCCCATCTTTGCCTCCTCCAAATGAAGCCTCTTACATTCTGACCGGGCATCCTTCAGCTTCTTTTCAAGACCCTGAATGTCAGCTCGCAGGTCCTGAACCAACGGATTCTTCTCAATCTCCTCCATGGCTTCCTTGCATTTGGCTTTAAGATCTGCAAGCTCTTGATCTTTTTTCTTTTCCTTGGCAAGAATGGCATCCATTTTTTCCCTAGCACCTTCACTGTACGGATAAAATCCCTCGTACGATCATTCAAATGATTATCTAGGACTGCTTGCCTCGTGTAGCTCTTGTCATGGAGATCACACAGCTCCTCCACGGACATGTTATCTAAGGCTCCTCTCAAGCTAGAAGGGGTAACTTTCTCCACTAACTAATGACAAGCAAGAGCATTCGGTATTGGGCAGACCTGCACAACAGACATTTGTCAGATACATGAAGTATTATGGTATATGCTTATTCACATACCTTTTATTCACCATTTTCAGACCTTAAAAGACCAAAAACTAACGTTAAACGCAAAAGATATCGTGTTTTTGTGTTTGTGACTGTGCAGGAAAGGATATTGCAAAAACAACATAGAAATCAACCAAAAAGCCTAAAACGAGCACGAGATGTGGAAAAGAGTTTGCAAGCGAAAGCAATGAAGTGAATTCTCACTCTAAGAAACACGCCCGTGATGACCAAAAACTATTTCTTAAAGGTCTCGAGAAAAATAACAAGCGCAGACGCCTTAATCCAAAGCTTCAGTCATATATCTATCATCACACGATAAGCTCCATAAATTCGACCGCACACGTGCTCACTTTTAGTCTTCTGCACCCGACATCTTCCTGGCCAAGAAACTCCAACACGCTCCCCCGCCCCTCCAAGTCTTACAAGAACTTATCACTTTCTACGTCTCTTTTAGAACGTTCTAGTAACGTGTTGTGTTCAAAGTTTATATGCTTCAACTCTTTCATGCGCAACGATGAAAAGTTTAGGGGCCATTTTGTTACCACGATGTAAAACACGGGAAGCTTCCTTGGCTCCCCCTTACAATACCACCCTAGCCTCATTTGCTCCGACGCGAGTCCCCGTAACAGTCTAGTACTCGTTTAATTGAGTCATTAGTTTCCTAATGGTATTAGTGCTAAGTTTTACTTTTTATGCAAGTTCATTATTCATGTCCTTAAATCTTTTCTTTAAGCTTACTTTACCAGGCTTCTGTTTAAACTTTCTTTTATATCTTCACCATCTTTTTGAAGCTTTATTCTTGGTGTCTTATTAATCTTTTTACTAACGCTTATAATCTATTCTAGCCACCTTTGGCATGTGTTCTCTTTATCGTATAATATAAAATAATGGGTTAGGGCTTTTTTAGGTGTCGTTTTGCTTATAATTTAACGCTTATTTAACGCTTTTTAAACTAGCGTTTTCATAAAGCTTTTATATTGACTTTTCACTTTGTTTTGATCTTTAGTTTCACGTTCAAAATTAGTTTTCCACCACCCTTCTTTCTTTCTCTTCGCGCAGTCTACCGACTTCTACTAGGTTTTGCAAGTATCGGACGCTTTTGCTTAGGGATTTCGCCGAGCTATAAGGTCCACAACAATACCGCGCCTACTCCAAACCCCTACGCGCATGTGCCGAGTGTCCCCATCTGTGATCTTTTCCTGGGAGTAAGCAACGTAAACTCCTGGCGAGTATCATCCTTGGCAAGCTTGTTTAGTGAGTATGGTCTACCGAGATTTTCTTGCGAGTATCGGCCAATTATCTTGCGTCAGTCAAGGTCTTAGGATACCGCCGACCGCGATAATGATTGATGTACTTTGCGAGTATGCAGCCTACTACAATTGGCGAGTATCGGGTTTTTTGGCGTGTCTTGCCGAGACTACCTCCCCCCGACCAACAGTCTTTTATGCACAATATGACACACACCCCCATATTAACTGTTCCGGCGAGTATCCCCGACCTTCTTGGTCTCACCGCTCAGTTTCCGCAAGTATACATGTTTCACCTTATCTTTTGAATTCCGAGTTTCGTTTTCTAATTGTTACATTCCTCCATGAGTTCTTTTATACAGCGCGAGCCTAGGGCTTCTCCCCTTACTGCTCATCGTTTCATCGAGTGACAGTTTTCTGATTTACGTTCTTTTTTCTAACCGAAACCTCGCGTCAAAAATTTCTTCAAAACCTTTTTTAGTTTTATTCCCCAACTTAGTTTTAATTTCTTCTCTTATTAGGTTTCGAGTCTCTAGTACGTTATAACTCTTTAATCATTTCTGTTAGTTTAAGCTTTCTAGTTAATTAAAATTCAGGGAACTCCCCAGAAACATTTTCCTTTTTACTTTCTTTTATACTTAGAAGTTTTATTTTCATTTCTTTTGAGTCTATCATAGTCTTATGTTTTCTTTTCTTGTTCAACTTATTTCTTTTAAACTCGTACTTTATTTCATTTAAGTTTTAAACAAGTCTTCGTAGTATAAACAAAAACCAAATCTCATCTTTCAAACTTATTCATCTCACATAACTCACGACTCGAGTGACAAGATCAATTCAACCCTCGTTGGGACAACGATCCGTGTTTAAGCTTCACCGCTTAATTCTGACAAGATCGAACACGGATGAGTTGTTGGCAGAATTACTTCGTCAAAATCAAAACCAACAAACTATCTTGCAAAGTCAGCAGACACAACTTAAAAATCAAGAAGAAACAACAAGATTGTTGCTTAAGGAAATGTTTGATATGAAAAAGTCTTTAAATGATCGACCCTCGAGTTCGGGTACCACGTCTCTACCTAGCAACACGATCGCTAACCCGAGGGGCGATGTCAAGGCGATCACAACACGCAGTGGCGTTTCATACAAAGGACCAACGGTTCCAACTGCCTCTTATTCTCCTCCTTCAAAGGTAGTGGACCGTGCAACCGAGGTGACAACGGATACGAGAATTCCTATTCACCAAGGAAGGAACGAAAATATCCAACCACGGGTGGTTCAACCGATCAATGAAAATGCAAATGTGTCAAAAGGAAAAGAAAAAGTTGTTTTTGAACAAGATGAACCAGTTAAAACTAATCTTCCTTATCCTTTTCGTCTTAATGAGCAAAAACGTCAAGATTAAAATGACATAATGAAGGAAAAGTTTTTTAAGATGTTTCAAGACATTCGCTTTGATTTGAGTCTTGCTGATGCTGTTGTGTTAATGCTAAAGTTTTCATCAATGCTTAAAAACTTGTTGAATAATAAAGATAAATTGTATGAAATGTCGACTACACCCTTGAATGCGAATTGCTCGGCGGTGCTCGTTAAGAAGCTTCCCGAAAAGCTTGAAGACCCCGGCAAGTTCTTGATTCCATGTAATTTTCCCGGAATGGTTCAATGCTTCGCCTTAGCCGATTTAGGTGCTAGCATTAACCTTATGCCGTTATCCATTTGGCAGAAGTTGTCGTTACCCGCTTTGACTCCTACACGAATGACAATCGAGCTAGCCGACCGTTCTACCTCTCGTCCTAAAGGCATAGCCGAGGATGTCATCGTCAATGTGGGAAAATTTCACTTTCCGGCTGATTTTGTTGTTGTCGATTTCGATCTTGATCCAAGGGTTCCTCTCATTCTCGGAAGAGGTTTCCTCAAGACGGGCCGTGCTTTGATTGATGTGTACGATGAAGAGATTACCTTGCGAGATGGTCATGAAGCCATCACGTTTAATTTGGACCAAACTGCAAAATATTCTTCCACCGATGAACCCATGACCATAAACAAAATTGATGTCATTGATGAAGTTTCTGATGAGTATTCTCAAGAGATACTCGGTTTTTCAAGTGGCAATCCCACTTCTACTCCCTCTACCACCACAAATAATTCTTCATCTTCACCCTCTATTGATGATTCTTATCCTTCTTCTCAACCTATAATTGCCGACTCTTCCCCTTCTTTCACTCCGTTTGAAGGAGGTGATTTCTTTTTGGAAGAAGTCGATGATTTTCTCTCTACTGATACATCTTTATTATCGGATATTGATGACTCTTACTACGATCCGGAGGGAGACATTCTTATGCTTGAAAAACTTTTGAAAGAAGATCCCTTTTCACCTCTCCCTCCGAAGGATCTCTATGTTGAAGAAGTCAAAGAAGTCGAGCCATCTAACGAAAAGCCTCCAGAACTCGAGCTTAAGGATTTACCTCCTCATCTTGAATACACATTCTTGGAAGGAACCGACAAATATCCCGTCATCATTTCTAAACACCTTCAAGATGAGGAGAAGAACCGTCTCGTTGATATGCATAAAAAGCACAAAGATGCCATCGCTTGGCGTATTTCCGACATCAAGGGTATAGACCCTCGTTTTTGCACCCACAAAATTTTACTCGAAAATGATTCTAAGCCGTCCATCCAACAACAACGACGGGTTAACCCAAAAATCCATGATGTGATCAAAAATGAAGTTATCAAACTACTCGACGCTGGGATGATTTACCCAATTTCTGATAGCTCGTGGGTTAGCCCTGTCCATTGTGTGCCAAAGAAGGGTGGTATGACTGTCGTGACGAATGATGATAACGAGCTTATTCCTACACGTCTCGTTACCGATTGGAGAGTTTGCATCGACTATCGAAAGCTCAATGAGGCTACTCGAAAGGACCATTTTCCGCTTCCTTTTATGGATCAAATGATTGAACGACTTGCAGGAAATGAGTTTTATTGTTTTCTTGATGGTTTTTCTGGCTATTTTCAAATTCCCATTGATCCTCCCGATCAAGAGAAAACCACTTTTACTTGCCCTTATGGGACGTTTGCCTACCGACGTATGCCCTTTGGCTTATGCAATGCTCCAGGCACGTTCCAGAGGTGTATGACCGCTATTTTTCAAAACATGATCGGGAAGACAATGGAAGTTTTTATGGATGATTTTTCTGTGTATGGTGATTCATTTTCGTCTTGTCTCTCCCATTTAGAACAAATGCTCCAAAGGTTTGAAGACACTAACCTAGTTCTGAATTGGGAGAAGTGTCACTTTATGGTTAAAGAGGGTATAGTCCTCGGCCATAAAATCTCTAAAGCCGGGATTGAGGTGGATAGAGCGAAAGTTGATGTTATCGCAAAACTACCTCATCTCACGACCGTCAAGGGAATTCGAAGTTTCCTCGGTCATGCTGGCTTTTACAGACGTTTTATACAAGACTTTTCGAAAATAGCCCGACCGTTGACCCACCTTTTAGAAAAGGATGCCCCGTTTAATTTTACCAATGAATGTATTGATGCTTTTAATACCCTTAAAAAGAATTTAACGGAGGCTCCTATTTTAGTTGCCCCCGATTGGGATTTGCCCTTTGAGTTAATGTGTGATGCTAGTGACTATGCAATCGGGGCGGTCCTGGGGTAACGCAAGGACAAATATTTTCAGCCTATACACTATGCAAGCAAAACTATGAATAGTGCCCAATCTCATTACACCACAACTGAAAAAGAGATGTTGGCAGTAATTTATGCTTTTGAAAAATTTCGACCATATCTTCTTTTAAAGAAATGCATAGTGTATACGGACCATTCAGCCCTAAAATACTTGATGACCAAAAAAGATGCCAAGTCCAGATTAATGCGATGGGTTCTTTTGCTCCAAGAATTTAATGTCGAGATCCGCGACAAGAAAGAAGCAGAAAACCTAGCCGCTGACCATTTGTCCCGTCTTGAAAATCCTCAAGGCGTTCTCGAGAAAAAGGATATTGATGACTCATTTCCTCTTGAGACACTTGAGAGTGTATCACTTTGTGATTCTAGTACCCCATGGTTTGCCGATTTTGCAAACTACCATGCGGGGAATTGATCGTCTAATATTAAAGCGGTGAAGCTTAAACACGGATCGTTGTCCCAACGAGGGTTGAATTGATCTTGTCACTCGAGTCGTGAGTTATGTGAGATGAATAAGTTTGAAAGATGAGATTTGGTTTTTGTTTACACTACGAGAAAACTTGTTTAAAACTTAAATGTAATAAAGTACGAGATTAAAAGAAATAAATTGAACAAGAAAAGAAAACATAAGACAACGTATATTAAATGAAAATAAAATTAAAACTTCTAAGTATAAAAGAAAGTAAAAAAAATGTTTTTGGAGTTTTGATTTTAATTAACGAAAAGAAAAATTAAACTAAAGTATAGTTTAAAGATTTAACGTACTAAACTTAAACTAATGAGAAAAGAAGTTAAACTAAGTTGAATAAGACTAAAAAGGATTTTAGAAATTTCGACGGAGTGTCGTTTAGAAGTAATTAAATTAAGACCTCACTCAATGGAATGATGAGGTAAATAAAAGCCTAGCTCGGCTTATAAAAGGAACAAGAAATGAAAAATTAGAAAACAAGACTTGACTCAAAAGTAAACTTAAAATGATACTCACTATAGAAAAGTCATACTCGCTAATAAAAGACTCATACTCGCAAAAAATCATTAAACCATACTCGCAAGACCAAAATTAAAAGCCATACTCGCAAAACAGAAAATTACCATATCGCAACTACTTAAGACTCATACTCGCTAAACTAATAGTGATACTCGCTAAGTAAAGGTTTTAATACTCGCATAAAGGATTGCCAAGCTGATACTCGCAATCAAAATAATAGCATACTCGCTATAGACAACTTGATACTCGCTACTCAAATGGTTATACTCGCAAAATTTGACAGTGATACTCGCTAATTCAAGGACCAAACTCGCTAAGAATTATATAACCATACTCGCTAAATAAGTGAAAAAGTTGATACTTGCAAAACCCTAAAACTCAAACTCGCAAAACACAAAGAAAAAGTTGGAAACAAATTTTAACGTGAACTAAAGATTAAAGGCTTATAGAAACTAATAAAAACTTTATGTAAAACTATTTTAAAAAGCTAAATAAGCTTATAAATAAGCTAAATAAGCCAACGACACCAAACCAAACACTAACCCATTATTTTTATAAAACCATACGAATTCAAAACCATGCAAAGGTGGCGAACTAATATAAGCTTTTGTAGATTATTAAGATATATGTAGCTAACAATTTATAAAAACTAGAATAAGCTCAAATAGATGTAAAGATTGAAAATAAGAGGCGTGAAAATAAGAAAGAAAATTTAAGACATGAAAATAAGCTTGCATAAAATAACACTTCCACTAATACAAAATAAACTAAGACTCAATAAAACTAACTAGGACTAGGACTCAAAATGAAGCTAAGGGGTGCTATTTAAAGGAGCCAAGGAGGCTTCCTTTTTTACATCGTGTACGGTTTAGCCCCTATACTTTGCTAGTTCATGAAAGTTACACATAAACTTTAACACAACACTACTAGACGTTCTAAAAATTAAACTTAAGTCCTTGTAACTTGAGGTAGCGTGTTGACATGCTTTCCAAAGGTCTTCAAAGACTTAAAAAGTGATCACTTGCTCGAACTTGGAGAGTTTATCTTCATAATTATCATTGAACTTCGATTAAGCGTCTCTTTTATTTTCTTGAGCCTTTAAGAAATAGTTTTGTCATCACGGGCTTTTCTTAAGTAAATTGCATCTTTGGCTTCACTTGCAAACTCTTTTC
>LBNU01008762.1:18840-38911 GCA_014162995.1 Artemisia annua
ATTCGTAGACGAACCACTATAAATCCTTTGTCTCACGGTGCCATTTTTCCAACTCTATCTCTTTACTTATTTACTTACTTTCACATTTGTCATATCATATACTTGTTGATATCGTTACTTATAATTGTGCAAATCTATTGGTGAAACATAAAGTTCGAATTGGTGTTTTGATAAACAAGGTTTTTATAAATTAAAAAGACGTAAAACTATTCAACCCCCCCCTTCTATTTTTCCACATTATATGAGAATCGATACTTAATGGCTTACTTTTGTTATTCTCAGTTATAAACAAGCAATTAGTGAAACTTGGCGATTTTGGACTAATTATGGAGCAAAACTAGCAAGATGTCAAAAGTCTACTGAAATCCAGAAGATGCGCCGTATCTCTCTCAACAGATACGCCACAATATCATGCTTAGATGAATTTGAAGACCATTGCCTGACTTTGAAGAATGCGCCGCATGTAATTCTATCATGCGCTGCATATGAAACTTTGGTCAACGAAGAAGATCAAGCTCGTTCTTCTCCAGATATGCTGCATTATGCTTCTGACATACGGCGTATCACTATCAAGACTTCACCAGATACTATCCAAGATACAGATGACAATGCGCCGCATGAAGAATGAAGTTACGCTGTATCTAAAGGCGGTGAAAGAATATTCGTGAATATTATTATCTTGGACCCCACGCGATACCTTGATATGCCGCATCGGACCAATCCGATGCGCTGTATCGGCCATATGAAATCCTTACCAAGAAATCAAGTGAAGATTAGAAGCCTAAAGATGAAGTCAAAGATTACATGTCGACACTTAAAGATGCTTTCGTGTTTTGGCCGTAAAATCTTCATCTGGACTCGGTTTTAGTTGATTCAAGCGGCTACAGAAAGAGAAAAAGGAGATCTACCTATTTCTGATGGAGATGAGACACATCAGATCTTTAGATGCGTTATATCGGCTGATGCTCGATATCAGAATTCTAGATACGCCATATCTTGTCAGTTTCAGACTTGGAGGCTACGTTTACTTATAGATGCGGTGCATCTAACTCTCTAGATGCACCGTATCGACCCAGATTTCAGAATCTATAAATACCGGGCTCATTCACTAATTAGGGTATCCTTGGGAACCCTTAGGGTCATTCCCAGACGATCAAAACCCCTCCAAACAGCAGAATATCAACCTAGAAGAACTAATTACCCTTGAGGAGCATCTGTAATCATTGTTAGCATAACGTATTCATTGTGTTTAATACTCTATTCATTATGATTATGTTTATGTGCTTTGTTATAGAGATTATGGGCTAACGCCCCTATGTATTAGCTAAGTTTATGATTATTTGATGTTATGATGTGTTTCTAATTCGATTGGTTGCTCAGTCTTCGTTTTAATTACTTATGTTAAATAGTTTTGCTTTATTGTAATATTAAGCTTTAATTCATCAGGATAGATGGCCGGTAGTATGTGAGTACGCAAGATCATATGCCCGCCTTAAAATTGCTTTTCCATCAATTAAAGTCTATATGTTTGATGTCTTTGGCGAATTTATATTAGTGCTTTGATAACCTCTGTGTCTAGCTGAGCACTGCTTGGGATGCCATACCCCTTCATCCCCTATTTAATCTGACGTCTTTGGATAAATAAGATAGTCATAAGTAATCATTAAGGGTTTACTCGCCGATATAATGAATCCAACGAGAAAGATTTAACTAATATAAACTACATATAGAACTAGCAATAAAACAAGTGACAAGCTATTTAATCATAAACATTGTAATTATTAAGTAGCTTTATGCGGATTCCAATTAGAATGGAATCTAGACTCTAGGAAAACGAGAGGTAGGATTGACCGCGCCTAGTCTTGAGCACCAATCACTGCAGGGCTTAGGAACTTATTAAAACTTAATCATATATGAAACTTGGTTAACACCCTCTTCTTATCTTTGGTATCTTCTATTGTTTGTTTATCTTAGTTAGTTTAATTAATAACCAAACTGTGCCAGTCTCTCAGGCTGAACCCCCTTTTTACGTTAGTTTAGGTTAATAGAGTCGAATACCTTTAGAATTAGTATATTAGAGATCTCACTCTTAGTGATCGACACCCTACTTACCAACTAGGCTACACTGATCGGGTACACTGCCCGTTAGTGTTGTTATAGGTTAAGTCGGCAAAATATAAATTTAAAACTTGATAAGGAATAAACACCTATACAACGACACATCAAGTTTTTGGCGCCGTTGCCGGGGAGTGAATTTATCTTTTTGCTAATTTTATTGGTATTTTTGTGTTTTTAGTTTATTTTTGTGTGTTCGGTTTATTTGTTTTATTGTTTGTTTTGAGTCTGGGTGTCTGTCTCAGAAGGGAGATATGGCGTTTCTTGTCTGTGAATACGGCACATCTTTCTGTTTCAATACTGCGTATTCTTGTCTGTGAATACGGCGTATTGACGCTCTGTGGGCAATTTTTTTTAGTTTGTATGATTTTTAGTACGTTTAAAAAAAATTGTTACAGGAAGATAATACGATGTATCCATTGTCCGTTGGATACGGCGCATTAACTTTTGTCGATACGGCGTATCTATTGTCTGTTAGATACGGCGTATCGATCTTCTGTGACCCCAAAAATATTTTTCATTTTGAATTTTTTGTGTGTGTTTAAATTTTATAAAAAATAAAAAAATAATAAGAAAAATAAAAAAATAAAAAAATTTGCAGGAAGCTAATACGGTGCATCCATTGTCTGTTGGATATGATGTATTAAATTGTGTCGTATACGGCGTATCCATTGTCTGTTGGATACAACGCATCGATCTTCTGTGACACAAAAATATTTTTCATTTTTATTATTTTGTATATTGTGTCTTGGTTACTGATAGTTTTCTTCGGTGTTTATCTCTCATGTAATAATGAAGATTGATGATCCGGAAATTAGGGTAAAGTCAAGTTCGTGACTCAAACAAAAACAGGCGTTTCGTGGGAGGCAACCCATGCCTATCCTTTATTTTGTTTTTCGTATATTTTAATTTTTAATGTTTCTGTCAGTAGTTTAATGCGGCGTATGCACTTTTTGTGGATGCGGCGTATTACCTCCTGACGCGCACTTTAATATTTCCTATAGGCAGTTGATGCGGCGTATCCAATATTCCATGGATGCGGCGCATCGACACTCTGGCCTGTAATTTTTCGTAGTTTTATTTTTCTAACCAATGATTAACGAGATGTTCTCGAGTCTATTCTTCTGTGGTCTCTATATTTTACAGGTCTGGACAATTGAAGGTTTTGATGAACTCCTGAATTACATATGCTTGCATTCTTACATGGAAAATCATACCGAGCAAATCTCAGGGGAGTTTTCCTTTCTAATTCTTTCTATTTCCTGTTTTTAATTTCTAAATTAAACAAGGAGGACGTTATTATCTTAAGTGGGGGGATGGAGAATTAGACGTCTACTTGTCCTTAATTTTTCAAAAATATGCTTTAATCTATGCTTAATTATCAAAATTTAAAAAATTTTTAGCATGTTTTTGTTTAATCTAAGTTGCATAGTTGCACACATAATCTTATTTTCAAAACTTGTGAACTTATCAATATTCACAAATCTATGAGTGTGCCGGTGACTTGTAAACTTTAGAACTTGGCTTGTATACTATTCGAGACCACCATAATGAGCATCATTGATATAATTGGAGTGACTTGTCTAACTTGGTAAATTTCTAGGATTACACCCAAAAAGCCTAATATATGTTATGTTTATTAACTAACTACACTGGTTAGTTAATCCCCGTATAAACCCTTTGTTTACTCTCATTTTTAGAGTAATATACCCCTAGAAAAACCCTCAGAGCCATTCCTTTCATTTCATACACCAATGTTAAATGTTTCGTTACACCCTTGCACCTTAGCCTACCCTGTAGATTGAAATCCGTGGTTAGTTACTTTAGGCAAAGTGTGTTTCCTTACATTACCTGTGTTCGCATGCGAAATTCATTATCTTTGGTTAGGTCGGGAAATTGCACAATGCAATTGGAGTGAAAGTACATATTGTATACTTTTAGTTTATTTTTCGTGTGTTTACTACTTTCACTATTACAGTTATTTCTGAAAGTTATGAAAAGTATGGAAAAATCGTGATAGAAAAAGTTGTGAAATTTTACACAATTAAAAAAAAAGAAAAAAAAATCGAAAAAATTAGAAAAGAAAAAGAAAGAAGAAAGTTGGAAGTTTGTTAAACCAACGATGTAAAGTTATGTAAGTGGATATATATGGATTGCCAGGGAGTTGGCCGTTATGGGAACGCCAACTAAGATTTATTCTTTGATTAAGATATTATTGAGTTTAATTCGTGCCTACCAAAAGCGTGAGTTTCAAGTGTCAAAGCGTGAGTTAGTCAATGATATGTGTCTTATTCATGGGATGCTTGGGAAAGTGATTAACCACACATTAGGACTTAATCTATTTGTTTTGTTTATTTTTATTTTACACCAATTTGTATCCCAATTATTATCCATACCCTATATCATTCTTCATCCAAACCTTTGATTTGTTTGAGATTAGGGATTTGAGCAATCTTAAGTATCGTAGTCGTGGATTTGATTATGTATTTATGATTTTGTCGCCCTTTTTAATATAATATTATCGGTGAAGATTACTTGGTCCTATCTTTAGCCTATTCAAGTTAAGGAATTGAGCAATTGCGAGTATCGTGGTCGTGGATTCGATCATGTACTCGTAATTTTGTCGCCTTTTCTGGAATATGAGATCGATAGAGATTAAAAAGGATGATCAACCCTTAACCAACAAACCCTTTTTACCGTTTTAGACTTGTTACTCCTTGGCTTTAGTGGGGGAGATGCGTATACTTGTCAAGCTTATGATAGAATATTCGTCACGACTGGACAGTTAAACGATTAGATTTGCTTTTATCGAAATATTTTATTTTGTTTCTAATTCGTTAAGTGTTTAGTTGTGCAATTATGATAAAACGAATAAGTGCTTAATTGTAAAAATACATCTTATTTAGGATACATTTTCATAATTTTAATCTATGGTTTACTTGGGGACAAGTAAAGTTCAAGTGGGGGGATATTTGATGAACTCAAATAAGTACATTTTATTAGCATCATTTATCCTATGATATTCGCTTGTTTTATATTATGTTATATGAGAATCGATACTTTACTTTTGTTATTCTCAGTTATAAACAAGCAATTGGTGAAACTTGGCGATTTTGGACTAATTATGGAGCAAAACTAGCAAGATGTCAAAAGTCTACTGAAATCCAAAAGATGCGCCGTATCTCTCTCAACAGATACGCCGCAATATCATACTTAGATGAATTCGAAGACCATTGCCTGACTTTGAAGAATGTGCCGCATGTAATTCAATCATGCGCCGCATATGAGACTTTGGTCAACGAAGAAGATCAAGCTCGTTCTACTCCAGATACGCCGCATTATGTTTCTGACTTCATTCTTCATGCGGTGCATTGTCATCTGTATCTTGGATAGTATCTGGTGAAGTCTTGATAGTGATACGCCGTATCTAAAGGCGGTAAAAGAATATTCGTGAATATTATTATCTTGAACCCCACGCGAAAATAGCCATCACTACTGGAGTAGCCATATGTTTTAGTTTAAAATAAAAACCATGGTACAATGATAACCATCTGATTTTTAGCAAATCAGCAGCTATAAACAGATTTGAGTTGTTTTTACCAAAGTTGTACCCTTTGGACTTGCTAACTTTTTAGTATAAAATACCATGGTAAGTTAATTACCATAAATGGTTTTTCCACAGCCTTTACCACAAGCCATTCTCTTGTGGGCTATCCAACTCTTCACTTTACCAGATATGGTGAGTTGAGAACCATATAGTTTTTAGTAAACTATCAACTATCAACGGATTTGATAAGTCATTACCAGAACCGTTTGATCTGGACTAGTTGATTCTTGTGTTCATTACACATGGTGAATCAATAACCATATAAAAAACTTCTTTATTGTTCCTGTTTTCTTTTTCAAAGATCATTTATTAATTAAAGAATCACTGGTTTTAATGTGCAGGCAGTACTTTTGGGAAAGTACTGTCTGTTTATCAGTACTTTGAAATTTTCAAAAGATATAAACATTAAGCATTATACCAGTATTTTTTAATCATCTTCTGCTACTTTTGTCCATTGAATGAACAGCTTAATCACATTGAGTGCTGTCTCATTCTGGTCTTCAACCTCCAAACCATGATCAAGCATCCTGAGCATCAAGTCTTGTGATAGTGGATATCTTCTCTCATCTAACATATAGATCATTATCCCATCTTCAAGTTTCAAGGACATGAACCCTGTTGACTCAAAGAATCTCCAGCTCTGAATTTCCAATTCTCTTGATTAGCCCAAAACTTCTTCAAGTACTTGATCATTGTTTCCCACAAGGTAGTCAGATCTCCTAGAAATACTAATCCTACACCTGTTGGTGTCTTCTCTCTTCAGCATAAGTCAACACTAGTTGATAAAGATAGGATAGATCCCTTCTGTTAATAATGTGCAGCAAATGCCCATAGCATATTGAAGACCTTGAATGTTTTATCATCTCTGTGAAAGACCAAGTAGTCTCCTTCTTTGAATTTACCACTTCAAAAGTTGATATCAAACTTTCAGACCTTATATTTTCTTCAGCTCCAGGATAATCAAAGTCAACCTATCTTAGATAGTTTCCAAGCTCATCCACTGTAGTATCCCTTAACTCCACAGTTTGCTTCTTCTTCTTGGATGGCTTTTCTTGAGCAGGTTTTCTTTTTCTCTTGGTGCTCCTTGTATCCTCTCTGAAGTCTATGATACCTTCAAGTTCTCTTTGTCCAGCTTCTCTAACCAAATCATAAAGCTGTTTCATCTCATAGTAGTTTAGCTTATGAAGACCTTTGTAACCTTGACCTTTTAAGTATGACATGTAAAAGTTCCTTTCTTGAGCCTTTGTCCTAGGTCTTGGTTGTGGTGCAGTGGGTTGTTGCTTTTGCTGTGCAGCTTGTTTCTCTAACTCTTCTGCATCCCACTCAGCCTGCATCTTCCTAGCTATTTCTTCATTTTTAGCTGCCTCCAGTTCCTTCAATTGTCTTAGTGTTAATTTCTTTTTCTTCTTTGATTCGACTAAGATTCCCTTTCCTTTATCCTTGGGATCTGGGGCTTGAGATGATGGAGAAGATGGTTGTGGTACTTGCTCTGGTTCCTGTATAACAACACCTCTAGGCCTGGACATGTTTAATAACATCTCTGCAATAGTCTCATCATCACCACTTTCTTGTACAATAGGCATAGATGGTCCAGCCTGGTCTTCTTCAAACACTAGGGTCCTTGGAGTAATTGTAAACTGTCTTGCAGTACCTTGGAACTCAGTACTTTGAACTTCAGCATATACTCCAGCACCTTGAGCAGCAGTACCTTCCAAGTCTACTTGTTCTGTATCACCACTTTTAATCTCTTCAGTAGCTTGGTTATCTTCAATCCTTAGTTCCTCTGTCTCTTCACTCTTTCTTTCAATTTTGTCATGTCCATCAACATGAAAGAATGGTGTAGGTGTCTCAAAATCCATGGGCTCATCTTGTTCAGCATCTTGAGCCTCCTGTGGAACATCTTCTTCTATATTCCTTAATTTCCTCCCCAACGTAGAAGAATGATGTTTCTTTTGCTTTTTGAACTTGGTCACCTTGACAGAATATCTGCCAGCCTTCTTTTCAGCTTTGACCCATAACCTATGATGTTTCACCAAGGGCCAAACAAATCTGTGAAGTCTTTTAAACTTCCTTCTAAGAGCCTTAATCTCCTGTGCCTGATCTTGAGTCACCTTCTTCAATCTTCTTAATTCTCTACTCAAGGCATAAATGTTCATCACCCCCTCATCTCCTCCAGATTTCTGATTTCCATCTGTGGGAGTAAAATCATTGGGTTGTGAGGCACTAGCCTGAGGAGATTCAGTAGCTTCCTTCCTTGCAGAATGGTGAGAAGATTGGGTAGAAGAGTCTTGTTGAGGAGATGGTGCAGCAACTGGATGTGATGGTGAAAGTGCTGGCGCAGTACTTTGAGAATTCTGAGAAGGTACTGGTTGAGAAGCAGTACTTTGAGAAGCAGTACCTTCTTGTGAAGATCTTTCACTACTAGAGCTGGTCTCTTGTTCTGCTGCAGCCACGGCTTGAGCCACTTCCAAGATATGAGGTGTCAAAGGTGTATTCCTTCCTGAGAACTTGGCACTCCGCTTGGCCATGAATGTAAACACCTTTGAGGGTAAAGTGACTGCTGATAAGAAGTTTGGGGGTTTGGGTACACCATCAAGTTGTTTATTCAAGAACACTTGAATGAACCTAGGATACATGAGAAAAGGTGCCCCGTTGACTATATGAGTCAACATACCATCAAGGATCATCCTGCTAAAGTTGAAGGACTGATCTGTAGATAACCCCACTAGAGCACAAGCTATTACCTTTGGAAATTGCTCCCATGAAGTGCTCTTTGAACTTAAACAATGGAGAAGAACATGCACAAAGTACTTCCAGTGTGGACTAAGAAGAGGTTTTTGGAACGTTGTCTTTGTAAGATCACCCTCATAGCCCATCTCTTCCAGTGCAGTCCATATTACTTCATTATCAAAAGTAATTACACCTTCTTCATCTTGAAACTGCAAATCATCCCTAATCTGTTCCTCTGTTATGCGAATTGGACGCCCAGCAACTATTGCCGTAATAACATTCTCATCTTCTTCATTAGCTTTCCTTGCAGTCCTCCAGAATTCTTGAATCCATGGTCCTATAATCTCGGGATTGACCAGTAATGAATAATTGATCGTGGACCCTGTGAGGAAATTAATGATGGCATGGAATTGAAAATTCGAGGGCGTCTTCTCAAGATTTACAATCATATTGTGCTTTCTACAAACATCCCGGTTCGCCATTGTAGGGTTTGTGTTTAGAATGAGTGTGCAGTTATGAGTATGAGAGGATTTCGTGGAAAAGAATATATGTTTTAAAATAGAGGATTTGGATAAAGTAAATAGCGTGAGATAAAATCGGAATGGGTTTAAAAGTCTGTTAAGGGGTGAAAGCCCAACCCAAAAGTTACCGTTAGCCCATTTAATTTCTGACCGTTGGAATAGTATCCGACAAAACAGCAGTACTTCCACGTATGCAGTACCTTGGCGGAGCAGTACTTTGAACAAAATCCAACCAGTACTTTGAATGACAGATACTCACAGCATAATTGAAGCAATCCTTTCCATTCTTCTAATCCACAAATCATATACACAACCCAGAACTTCATACATCATTGTTTTGCCTCCCCTTAAACAATGAATACATACTACTTAATGCCTCCCCTCAAAAGTAGGCCTAAAAATTAAGCATACCAATACTGACCACCAAATGCTTAAATCTTGTAACATCAAAGCCTTTAGTAAGTAGATCTGCTACATTATCATCTGTATGAATCTTGACCACATTAATCAACCTGTGCTCATAACAATCTCGAATGAAGTGATGTCTAATCTGAATGTGCTTGGTTTTTGAATGATACACTGGATTTTTCACAATACAGATAGTACTCTCATTATCAATGTTGATAGGAGTATTCTTGAAATTAAATCCATAGTCCAAAAGCTGATTTTGCATCCAAAGCACTTGTCCACAACAACTTGCAGCTGCAACATATTCTGCTTCAGTAGATGAGGTTGCTGCAATTGTTTGTTTCTTACATTGCCATGAAACTAATCTTCTTCCAAGATATTGGCATCCACCAGTGGTTGATCTTCTATCAAAGTTATCTCCAGCATAGTCACTATCTGAAAAGGCTTGCAAGTGAAAAGGTGACTCCCTAGGATACCATAATCCTAATTTAGGTTGATACTTGAGATAAGCAAAGATCCTTTGAACAACATTCATGTGTGAGACCTTGGGTGAAACTTGATACCTTGCACATAAACAGACTGCAAACATAATATCAGGTCTTGATGCAGTTAAGTACATAAGACACCCAACTATTGATCTATAAAGCTTGACTTCCACTGGTTTTCCATCTTCGTCCTTTCCAAATGAGTTTGAGGATTTAATAGGTGTAGTGACTGGCTTGATAGTATTGAGATTAAACTTCTTAAGAATGTCAGTGACATACTTATCTTGGCTTATAAAAATACCAGTACTTGACTGTTTAACTTGAAATCCCAAAAAGAAAGTCAACTCACCCATTGAACTCATCTGAAATTCTTTTCGCATAAGTTCTTCAAACTCTTTCACCATGGATTGTTTTGTAGCACCAAAAATAATATCATCCACATACACTTGAACTAGCATGATATCCTTTTTGTCTCTCTTAATGAACAAAGTCTTATCAATGGCTCCTATCCTATAACCATGTTGTAACAGAAAATTTGAAAGTCTTTCATACCAAGCTCTAGGGGCTTGATGAAGACCATACAGTGCTTTAACAACTTTGTAGACTTCGTTTGGATGTTCAGGATCTTCAAAACCAGGAGGTTGTTTGACATAAACCTCTTCTGTAATTTTGCCATAAAGAAAGGCACTCTTGACATCCATTTGATAAACTGGGAATCTCATATAAGAGGCAAAAGCAAGAAATAGTCTTATAGCTTCAATTCTTGCTACAGGAGCAAAGACTTCATCATAATCAACTCCTTCTTCTTGTCTGTATCCTTGAGCAACCAGTCTTGCTTTGTTCTTGATCACATTACCTCTTTCATCTCTTTTAACTCTGAAAACCCATCTTGTACCAATGACCTTCATTCTATTAGGTAAATCACATAAAACCCAAACTTCTTGAAGTTTAAACTGTAGAAGTTCTTCTTGCATAGCTTCAACCCAGCTTTTTTTGGATAAAGCTTGCTTTATGTTCTTGGGTTCTTCTTGTGAGATGAAGCAAGCAAATAAACAAGTCTGTTGATCTTTATGATTCAACCTGTTCTGCTTATAAACAAAACTAAGTAAAGTATTTTGAGGCTTAGTCATGCTTTTAGCTTTTGATCTTGTAAGAACACCAGAAGTAGGAGAACCAATAATCTTGTTTGTAGGATGATTCTTATGTANGAGATGAAGCAAGCAAATAAACAAGTCTGTTGATCTTTATGATTCAACCTGTTCTGCTTATAAACAAAACTAAGTAAAGTATTTTGAGGCTTAGTCATGCTTTTAGCTTTTGATCTTGTAAGAACACCAGAAGTAGGAGAACCAATAATCTTGTTTGTAGGATGATTCTTATGTACTCTTGACACGTGAGTTGTTGGTACATTAAGATCATCTTCCAAATTTGTTTGATCAGGACCTTGTTCACCAAAAATTCCTTCATCTTGCTGTTCATCATCTGATTCTTCAAATGGAGTCATGGATGAACCAGGCCAATATTCAGTATTTGTCCAAGTATTTGACTTGATTCCCCTAGAAGTACCTTCATCTTGAGTAGCAGTACTTTGATCCAAAGTACTGGGATCCAAAGTATTGTTCTTCAAAGTACTGTCAGATGAATTTTTAGATTTCTCCTTTGTCTTCTCTGCTTCATAAGCTCGTCTTTGTTCATCCTCATAGGACTTTGCAAGTGTTTCTTCAAAAAGTATCCTATTGAGTTCATCTTGAATGGCTTGATCTTCATCAAAGATTATTGGAGTTGAATCATCAGTATCTTTCTTGTCATCAGTAGTACCTTGGTGTTTATTGACAGTACTATGTTCTATGTCAGCATCTGTAGAACTAGCATTGACACCATGAACTATGAACTGTGAATTATCTTCTTCAGAATGGAAAACTTTATTCTCCCCCCTAACAGGCACATAGTTCATAGAAGGAGTCAAAGGATCAAAAGCTTATAGATTATTTGATCCAACAACACAAAGAGTATGTGTTAGTAGAGACGTGAAGTTTAAAGAGGATGAAGCATGGGATTGGAAGGATTACATGAGTGAACATACTAATAACGAACCTGAATGGATCGACTTCAGGATAGAAAATCTAGAAACCACAAATGAACACCATGACCTAGATATCCAACCAAATGACGAAGACAACAACTTTCCCAATAATGATGATGATTTTACAATATCAACAATAAGCTCACCCTCACAATCACAAACACTTCACACACCATCTACAATTTCATCACGAGTAAACTCTCAAAATACACCAATCAATTCAATACGATCAACCTATCAGAGTTATAGTGGTTCAATATCAACCACAGCTTCACACTCACGATATGATCATATGCCTATAAGAGGTTTTAGAACCTTAAATGATTTATTTGAAAACACTGAGAGATTATTACTTGTTGAAGATGAACCTAAGAATTATAAGGAAGCATCAACCGATCAAAAATGGATCGAAGCAATGAAGGTGGAAATAGATTCTATCAATAGAAATAACACATGGGAACTAACCACTTTACCCAAAGGACATAAAGAAATTGGCTTAAAATGGGTATTTAAGACAAAGAAAGATGCTAATGGAAACATAGTCAAGCATAAAGCAAGACTAGTAGCAAAAGGCTACATACAAGAGCATGGCATAGATTTTGAAAAAGTTTTCGCACCTGTAGCAAGGATGGTAACTATAAGATTATTACTTGCCATAGCTGCTAACAACAAATGGGAAGTACATCACCTTGATGTAAAATCTGCATTTCTACATGGAGACTTAAAGGAAGAAGTTTATGTCTCAAAACCGGAAGGTTTCATTAATAGAGAGAACTCTGGAAAAGTCTATAGACTTATTAAAGCACTATATGGACTAAGACAAGCACCACGTGCATGGAACATAAAACTGGACAACACCTTGAAGTCCTTAGATTTTAAGAAATGTGCATTAGAACAAGCGATCTATACAAAAGCCACAAAAGACTCAATTCTACTAATAGGAGTATATGTTGATGATCTAATCATCACTGGCACACCAAAAGAAGAGATCGACAAATTCAAAGCTCAAATGGAAGACAAATTTGAAATGAGTGACCTTGGATTATTAGCTTACTATCTAGGGATAGAAGTCACACAAACTGGAAGTGACATATCAATAAAGCAATCTGCTTACGCAACCAAGATTCTTAAGGAAGTTGGAATATCAGACTGCAATGAAACCTTAATACCTATGGATCCAGGCACAAGATTGACAAAGAATATTGAAGGAACAATGGTCAACCCAACTGAATATAGAAGCTTAATTGGATGTCTACGATATCTGCTTCACACAAGACCTGACTTAAGTTATCCCATTGGATTACTTAGCCGTTTTATGCAGGAACCAAAAGAGCAGCACATGAAAGCAATAAGACAAGTACTACGTTATGTTAAGGGAACAAAGAACTACGGTATCACCTACAATAGATCCTAAGGAAAACACAGAAGTAGATGATAAGAAAAACAAGGCAACAATGGCCTTGTTATATCAAGCGTTGACTGAGGATGTAATTTTACAAGTAGCAAGTTGTAAGACGGCTAAGGAACTATGGAATTCTATAAAGAAAAGACACGTTAGAGAAGAAAGAGTGCAGCAAGCACGGTTACAATCATTGATGATTGGATTTAACTCACTTCAGCTGAAGGAAGATGAGACGGTGGATGCATTTGCAGACAAGTTAAACGGCTATGTCACGAAGGCAAAGGAACTAGGGAAAACATTAGATGAATCACTTATAGTTAGAAAACTATTAGACTCCACCCGATAGATTCATTCAGATAGTATCATCCATAGAACAAACTAGTGATCTAGACGACATTACCCTAGATGAGATCACTGGAAAACTCAAGGCGTTTGAGGAAAGGATAAGACTCCAGAAGGGAGGTCAAGTTGAAAGCCAGGAGAATTTACTATTCGCACACGGTGAACACTCAGGAAGAAGAAAGCGATTTAGTAAACGCGGAGGTAGATCAAACTATTCATGAGGAAACTGGCGGAATAATAAAAACAGGAATAACTCACAAGAAGGAAACTCAAATCATAAGGGAAACCCTAATAGGAATACAAATAAGAAGGATTTGAGTAATTTAAGATGTTTCAAGTGTAACAAACTTGGACATTTTATGAGTAAATGTAGAGTAACATCAACAGCTCAGGAACAATCGAACCTTATCTTAGAAGATGATGAACCATCACTGTTAATGACTATGCACGAAACCGAACACGAGGAAGTGTTGTTGAATGAAGGCCAAATTCAACCACGGAAATATGCTTCAAAGGATGAAAGCATATGGTATATAGATAATGGTGCAAGTAACCATATGACGGGAACTAAGAGTCATTTTAAGGATATAGATGCAAGCGTAACAGGAGAGTATGTTTTGGAGATGGATCATATGTATAGATAAAGGGAAAAGGCTCTATATTGTTAGGTTGTAGAAACCAGGAACAGAAGGTAGTATCAGATGTATACTATATACCAAACCTTAAGAGCAACATACTAAGTTTAGGACAACTTACAGAAATAGTTTGTAAGGTCATAATGGACGAAAATAAATTGACTTTGTATGATAAAAGCAGGAAATTGTTGATGAAAGTAGAAAGATCTAAGAATAGACTTTACAGTATTAGACTCCAGATAGACACACCTATGTGTCTCTTAGCAAATGTAGATAACCAAGCATGGTTATGGCATGCGAGATTAGGTCATCTGAACTTTGACGATATCAACAAGATGACTAGGAAGGGTCTAGTGGAAGGAATACCTAGAATAAATCATGCCGGACATATTTGTGATGCATGTTTATTAGGAAAGCACAGTAGAACACCATTTCCAAACCAAGCTAAATTCAGATCAAAGAACCCGTTGGACTTAGTATATGGAGACCTCTGTAGTCCTATTAGTCCAGCAACACACTCAGGCAAGAAACTCATATTCTTGTTAGTAGACGATTGTACACGTTTTATGTGGGCTTACTTTCTGACTTCGAAAGACCAAGCATTTAGTACATTCAAAGAATTTAAGCAAAAGATAGAAATGGAAATGAGAATGAAAGTAAGGATGCTAAGAACAGATAGAGGAGGTGAATTTACATCAAATGAATTCACCAAGTACTGTAAAGATAATGGAATAGCACGACAGTTGACAGCACCGTACTCACCACAGCAGAATGGAGTAGTGGAGAGAAGGAATAGGACAGTGTTATCAACTACGAGGAGTATGATGAAAACCATGAAGTTACCCTTAACTTTTTGGACGGAAGCAGTGAAACATGCCATTTACATACTCAATAGGGTACCTACAAGAGCCCTGATAGATAAAACTCCATATGAGGCACTCTACAATAGAAAACCAAATCTAGAAAACCTAAGGATATTCGGATGCACAGCTTATGCAAAGATTACGATACCTCACTTAAAGAAGCTGGATGACAGGAGCATACCAATGATCTACTTAGGAGTAGAGGAAGGATCAAAAGCATGTAGTTTATATGATCCGATAGCAAAAAAGAAACATGTTAGTAGGGATGTTAAGTTTATGGAAACGAAACCGTGGGATTGGAATAAAGATGAAGGAGATACGAGTACACAAGACACATTTTGGGCTAGTTTTGTGGTAGAAGGAGTTGACAACGAAAATCCTACACCAGTCAACACAGATATCAATGATAACATTGATAACACGTATCAAGAACCGGATCCAATACCAGAACTAGTTACACCAATCACACCACCAACATACACCTACTACCCTAACTCAGAAGAGGAAGAGGAGGCTACTATTAGTTCATTAGAGAGCTCAGATCAGAGATATGATCATAGACCAGTACGAGGTTTAAAAAGTTTAGCAGATATCTATGAAATTGCACAACAAGTTGAAGCACCTAGTTTATTTTTCACTGAAGAAGAACCTCGTAATTATAAGGAAGCATCAACAGACAAGAAATGGATTGAGGCCATGGAGATCAAATTAGATTCAATCAATAAGAATAAAACATGGATTCTTACTACATTGCCAGAAAATCAAAAGGCAATTGGACTCAAATGGGTTTTTAAAACCAAGAGAGATGCACAAGGAAAGATCATAAGATATAAAGCGCGTTTAGTAGCAAAAGGATATGTACAAGAACAAGGAATAGACTTCGATGAAGTATTTGCCCCAGTTGCTAGGATAGAAATAGTATGGTTGATATTAGCGTTAGCAGCATATCATGGTTGGCAAGTTCATCACTTGGATGTAAAATCAGCATTTTTACATGGAGATTTAAAGGAAGAAGTCTATTGTGACATTTCAAAAATTTCATGTCATTAATTTTAATATTTTATCATTTAAGTATTTTTTTTTAAATAATTAACTTCGTCGGAAGTTATCTGCATACGTACAATTAATTCTATCGCTACTAGACTATGTTCGGTCAACACTTTCTATGCACCGTTGTTTCCTTACAATCTTATTTTTAAAAGTCACTTTTCACTTTTTCCATTTTTACGTTAACTTTGCACCTTTTACGTTTTACGTGATTTAAAACTTACGTTTTATGGTTTTAACAACGTAAACCAACCTTAGACTATGATAATTTTACATATTTTATGCATTTTAACCTATTTTCAAATTTACAAGTGAGTTTTATACTTGTCGTTTCATTTTTATAGTTCACGTCACTTTTATCAGGAACCGGTGTCACCAAACGCATTTTCAACTTACGGTTTCAGTTTTAAAAATGTTTAAACCCTCCGATGAATTCACCACTCATTTTAAATTACTAAAATATATTATGAAATCAAATTTTAACATTTTTAATGTTTTATATTTTATTACTACCCGGTACTACGTTACGCGTCTTAAAAGCTCGACGTTTTAAATTACCGGGAGCAAACTACACACTACAACACACTAATAACTAAATTTAAACATTACAAACCCACTAACTAGTGAGATGGCTGGTTTTGAGTCTCACATGGCTTGGTGATAACTCTTCTTTCACAAAATGATAACATGTGTACACCCTTGTCTCCCACTAACCACATTTATACATCATTTTATCATTTTTACATGCATTTTGATCATCCAACCTTGTTCTTTTCACCCTCTTCTCCCCTTGAACGAAAATAAACAGCTCCAAACACCATTCTATTTCAATTTTTATCAAATACATTGATCTTATATTGAAGGTGTTGTAGTTCCTAGCTAGTCCTTGGGTTTGTTTCTTCATAATCACCATCAAACATCATCATCATCAACATCAATTTTTCATGGGTTCAAGGGCTGAGTTCTTTAAAGATTTCAAGAGTTTTAAGAAGTATTCTTTCAAGGTTATTAATGGTTATAAAAGTTGGGTAAAAGATTGAAAGAAAGGGTGCAAGAGTTGTTGGTGATTTAGGTTATAGTCCTTGTTCTTGTAAATCATTTTCTTGTTTATCAATCCTTGTAAGGAACCAATCACTCTCATTTTATTTTCACTTCTGTAACTTTATTATTTCTTGATGTATTTATATATTATATAAGTTATCATGCTTGGTTAGGCTTGGTACATAGGTTAGTTCACTATAAAAACATTAATGGACTAGACATGCAACTGTGATTCTGAACCAGGGGCAAAAACGGAATAAACTGATTTAATCAGTAAACATTGGACCTAAACTAAAAATATGTGGTTGTAGCCCTATGTCTTGTGGTCGTTTTGATGGGTATTTCATCGAATAACTCATTACGATGATTAAACTAGAATTATTTTTGTGAAACATGTCACATTCTGAGTAACAGATTTGAAACGTGTAAATGTCATATTTTTTGTGAAGAAACCACTGTTACTCAAAGAATAAAAGTTGTAGATAACATCTTAACTTAAACGTGGCCGAAAACGGGGAATCAAACGGGCTTGTAGAACTCTACTTATCGCAACTTTTGTGGGACAGTTGTAAATTTGAAAACTGATGGACTGAGTAGTATGGGTAAATAAATAGTTTTACTAAGATAATCAAATTTTTGACTTAGTGGGACCCACATAGTTTGTTAGTACAGACAAATACCTTTCCGGGGATATAAAGAACGTAAATTTTTGACTTACGGTTTACAAGTAACGGAATTTCTAAGATGAGCAAGTTATAAAAATTTCCATCAGCATTGGAATAAAAAGTATAAAAATGTTTACATTTTATAAAACTTTTGGACTTTAAATATATTTTGAACTACCTCATATATTTTGAACTCTTAGGCTTAATTTGAACCTTTTTGACTAAAAATGGGACCCTTGGACTAAATTTGAACCTTAGACTCATCATTGGACCTTCATAACATATTTTGGACTTAGAAACAAATATAAATTTGACACTTGACTTTTATAAAGAATATAAATTCATATTTATAAATAACTCTTTAGTGTCAAACTAAAACTTGTTATATATGTATTTAGTATATGTGTACCAAGCACAATTAAGATCATAATTTATATAACATATAGCCATATGGCATAAATATTTATTTTCAAAAACTAAGACACGTGTATATCTATTTAGGTTCATCGTAGGACTTTCGCGGCTCATTCATCACTTACTTGTTCTTTGCTATTCACTTTGCTCACGGTGAGTTCATAGCCTCGCCTTTACTTATCTAAATGTTTTATAAACCTCGCGAGGGGGATACATGCTAGTTTTACAAACTGAATACAAGTATTTTTTTTTGTATGCTGGATCCGATTATATGAATTATAGACATCTTACATTGAGTATTTCTTGCCAATTAAGTCCCCATCATGAACCGTTAATTTCGTTGGAAACGCTAGTATTATGAATATGCATATTGGGCATTGACCAGCCTGGCCGAATGGGTAGCGCCCATCTTTCAACGGTCACATAATATTGAGAAATATGTGGTAAATGGCAAATCTTACCCTACCGGGGCAATTATTAAAACTAGGTTAAGGTTCGGTTTCATGAGCTCAATGCTTTATATCTTATTTCCCGACTTGTATTTGTTACATGTCAACTTAATTATGGGCGGATAACAACGTAGCCCATCTTATTCTAAACTGTATTATCTTGTATTCAACTGATTACTTATTAAACTCTATGAATTCACTCAACCTTTGTGTTGACTTTTTAGCATGTATTTTCTCAGGTCCGTAAGTGGCTTAAGCTTGGATGGGCGGCGCAAAGAAATGGATATCTACTTGATGGCTCATGTTTAATAAAATTTTCATTCGATAATGACTTAAACTTTTAAATTTATGTATTTCTAAACTTATGTTAAACTTTTGGGACCTCAACTCTGATAAATTATCGAATGTGAAGTTTTAAAAATGACATTGTTTTAAAGTTGTTTACTATACTTGTACTATGTGACCGATGTATAGCACCCCGTGTCCCTTTCCGCTGCGATCCCGAAAATGCGGGTGTTATAGAATGGTACCAGAGCACAAATTATAGTGAACTAGGTCTTTTTGTTTTAAAAACCTAGACTATAATCATTTTTTTTTTCAAAATCATGAGCTGCCATCATCTTGTCCGATATCCATGCGCGCCTACTCCTGAATTTTAAGCAGTTCTAAATCAGTCCACATCGGGCCAGAATCATGGATCTTTAACAATGAAGGTTTCAAAAGAGAACTTGATGAATATAGAGAAAGTTGTTGAACTTTAGCTTTTGTAGATGATGAATTAGCTTATAAGAATTATAGGAGAATGATGAATGATAACATAATAACAAAATAGTTCTGATTTGCAAGAAAAATATCTAAATGATTTATAGGGTGGTGAAAATTTTTGGTATAAGGTAAATGACAGAGCGATTTGTAAGATGATAACAAAATAGTTTATTTGGAACTAGTCCAAATAGTTTATGTAAGAGTAGTATGTTAGTGATTTAGTTTGTAAGATGATGGTAAAGTAGTTTGCAAAAGGGTGGCAAGACGTGTATTAAGATTTTAGCGAAAATGGTTTAGAAGATGGCAGTAAACTAGTTTTTACGATTAATTGATCGAATGGTTTATAAAGCGATAGTAAAATAGCTAAGTTAATGACAAGATTGTTTGTAAGGTGCTTACAAATATATGGGATTAACAAAACAGTTCATAAGTTGATAGTAAGTCTGATTATTCGTTTACAAGGTATTAGTAAGGTAATTCTTTGGACATTTGTAATACA